>JAULKK010000001.1:3470352-3486942 GCA_032355705.1 Rubia peregrina | reverse complement strand
TTTTGAAAAAATAGCCGTTGGCCACGTGGACCAACTAGCGGCTATCACGTGGCCAACAACTACATTTTTTTTAAAAAAAGATGGCAACTCGGATCAAACACGTGGCCGCCTAATGGAGCGCTACTTGTCCATGCAATTTTTTTAAAAAAGGCCATCTGCATGCATGCCACGTGGCCCAACCAACGGGCGCCACATGGTGCATGCAGTGAAATTAAATGGATCGCGCGCTAGAAATGAAAGGGTTGGCAGCGTGGGGACTGGTCCCCCACGTGAATTCTGCTTTTGGCAGAATGGAGACTAGTTCCCAATTGCTGACCCGAGCCCGGGGTCCTAATCAATTGAGACAATTTCAACCCCCCATTGTGGATATAAATTGTCCCTCAACCAACTCTAAAACTCCCATTGTACATGCTCTTAGAACAATAAGTAGATCACCGCCTGTACTGACTCCCCAGGGTGGATATCTTTACCCGGTCCCAAACGACGCCGTTTCGGAATAAAATCACGCACTCACATTGTTTTGCAGCTCTCCTCGGATTCATCGACACTGTCGTTGGTCTCTTCATCTCGGGCGGACACCCCAAACCAACACTTTCCTCTACAAATAAAAACAAGCACTCAGCCTCCCCGTAATTACAATAAAACCAATTCCGGAGGCGTGATTTGCTGTGTGTTTTTTGAGTAATAAGAGGAAGAATAATGGCGACGGCGTTGGGAACAGCTTCTGCTGCGCCGTCCGCGGTGGCAGCGAAATCCTCCTCCCATTTGCCTCTCTCCCACCGCCACCACTCGCACAGGGTCTCCTTTCGGGTTTCTCCCAAGCCCAAGCTCCGCTTCTGCTCCACTAAGGTTCGTCTAATGTTTTTCCTTTTTTTTATACAGTTTTCGGAGATTACGAGGTTGTCAGATTTGTCTGCGAGATGGATCTCATTGTTTTTGCACGCGTGTAATTATGTGTTTCACCACGCAAGATCGGAACTTTGATGCCTATAATGTGGGTTTATGGGGCTAGTTTATGTTGTATTGAGATGGGTCTCGGATCTCATGGGATTGTTCTTATCAGTGTTGAATAAATTTCTATTCGTTTATTGATATGCTGATTGATTGAGAATTTTGTACTTAAAATTTTAGTAATGTACTTCTCTTGGAGCGATAAAATAGTGATTTACATGATAGTAGAGATGTTATAAAACATCAGGCACAATGCTGATTGATAGCTCTGTTGTGTCGATATGATTCGTCCTATTTTTGTACGCCCTCGGTCCCAATTCAAGCTGCACACTTTGACTTTCAGCAGTTGATTCAAAAAATGTTTGATCCTTAATTTCTTTTATTAAGGATAATTAAAACTTGTGAAAAGTTGATATTCTGAAAATATATGTCATAACGAATCTAACAAGGTATCACTCAATAATATTTATACTTATACGCCTATTCAATTTTGGGGTAAAAGTTAAGAATTTTTTTACTAAATGAATAGTTAAATTGCAGGTTGAATTGGGACAGGGATAGTGTATGTATATGACAAGCAATGGACATATGCCATTATTGCACAATTATTGCACGCATGCATGGTTGCAATGATTAAAAAATTCTAAACCATTTTTTCCCTAAATAGTTCACTTTAAAATTTTGAAATATTAATACTCTCGAGTACTGAATGCGTATTCTTCATATTATATTTAGTTGCACTGAAAATGTGCATGAATGTCCGGTACGTGCAATAATTGTGCAATAATGAAATTATTAAGGGCTAAATGCATTGATGCCCCTCAGTTTCTCCGTTTGTGCACTTCTACCCTCCAGTTTCTCAAAAGTTCATTTGTATCCCTACTTTTGCCAGGACTGAGCATTTGTACCTCTGTTGCCACTCCGACATTGACTTGAAATCTTCCGTCGTTGACCGGAAAGGAAATTACGAAAATAACCCTCATCTGAGGTGTTTCTGTAGACGCTGGAGATGTCACATCCGCCCTCCGCCTCACCACCTCCATATAACAGGGGTACAAATGCACTTTTGAAACGCTGGAGGGTAAAAGTGCACAAACAGTTGAACTGGAGGGTATAAATGCACTTTTTTCTTTTTCTAAAGATTGTACTTGAATTGTCTCGTGCATTTAATCACATTCTTCCCCATACTATCATATTTTTTAATCCCATCTTTATATTTGATTTTATCCGGTCTCTCGTTCTCTCTTCTCTTTTTTTTTTTTTATAAATTCACTCTTTTTATTTTTTGTGTCCACAAAAAATTGAAAGTGAATAATGGGTGGAATGGGGCAGTGATGTCTATGGTCTCCATCTCTTTAAATAAGGACATTGTTTATCTTTAATATGTTTTTTAAAACTTATTTTATCTAGTTTATAAAATAAAATATATTTATTTGATGATCAAATTAGCATTTCTCCATTCATTTCAAACAGTATGAGGCGAAGTGCAGATAGTTAAAAGATTTGATTTTGAATGAAAGCAATTGCATATCAGAACCCTAAAGCTACAATCAAACGCTTCCACCACCCAAGTCTTACATCTTTATTGCCGTTGGGGAGGCTGCCACCATCAGCGGCGAAACTAGACCCAAACGTGAGGAGGGGCAGGGGGATCCTGGGCAGGGGAGGGGCGGGATGTATATTTACCCTTCATTCATCGGCGGTTGGGGGTGGCCGCACCGGCTCGCCCCCCTAGTTCCACCATTGGCCACCATCATCGTTGGTGGTTTTCCCCACAACCCTTCAACTCACACACTTTCAGCCTCACTTGAGCCCATCTCCACTCGGATCTCCCTAGTCCCCTAGCCAAACATGGCTTGTCGTTCATTGTCCCTTAATCGCTCAACCTATCCATTTAAAAGATCAGCCCAGTTTTCAAATTGCAACCAATGTTCTTTCATATCTGTGGCCACCTGGGTCACTTATTGGCACGACAGTCACGTGGTTGCATTGGTGGAGTTTTTCTCATAACGTACACTCAGACACCTGGTCAACGTTGGGTAGTTCATGACGACCTTCGTCGGGTAAATGGATTTACATTTCGATTGAAAAGGGGCAAATAGAGAAAGAAAATTCTTGATTATAACAAATAAAGAAAATAGAGGAAACACACCTATGTCATTACTGCTGGGACGGGGGGAGTATAGAATAAATTAACAAATAAATAAAGAAGGGAAATATTTATTAAGAAACACTTTCCTATCTCATTGAAGAACAAAAAGTGGCAGGGGTCGTGCACATAGATAACACTCGCACACACAATGATATACTAGTTTATCTCCATAGTTAACTACCACCAAATATACTCTATCCATTGTTACCACTAAAGTTGTTGATCCTAGCTCCTTATCTTCTATATCTATATCTACTCCACCTTCTAAACTTACATGGAGAACTTGGAGAGACATCTGTTTCCTAAGATATAAAAAAGGTTTAGTTTTTCATGATTTATCTATCATTGTTTCTATTAAAGTTTGGTGGAAAGCACATATTGGAGGAATATCATTTGGGTGTTGATTTGTTTGGGTTGGGGAGGAGGGGGTTAAAGAAAGAAAATACATGATTATAACAAATCCTAAGATAAAAACTGGTGTAGATTTTCATGATTTATCTATCAATATTAAAACCTTTTTCTATTAAAGTTTAATGGAAAGCACATATTAGAGGAATAACATTGGGGTGGGAGGAATGGAGAAAGAAAATACATGATTATAACAAATAGAATAAGTTATGCAAATGATGAGAGAAAATACTTGATTAAGAATCACTTTCCCATCTCATTAAAGAGAAAAAAGTGACAAGGGTCATGCATATAAGTAACACTCGCACGCACGTTGATATACTAGTTTATCTCCACATTTAGCTACGGCCAAATCTTCTATATCCACTACAATCTTCTATATCTATATATGCTCCACCTTCTAAATGTGTATGGAGAATCTAGAGAGGAATTTGTTTTCCTAGGATAAAAAAAATGGCTTGTTTTCATGAATTATCTGTCATTATTACAACTTTTTATATTGAGGTTTGGTGGAAAGCACATATTGGAGGAATGTCATTGATTGGGGAAGGGAGATAGTTTCTTACGGTAATTATAACTCTCATATTGAAACTCCCATGAATGCAATTTGATGCTAATATGAACGAACTTCATAGTTGAGGAAAACACTAGAGTCATAAACTATAATTTTAATTAAAAAGGGCTATAATATAACCTTGATACTACAATATTGCAAGTTGTACAAGCATTGTAATTTGAGTGAATCGCTTTTCATAAAGGAAATATAACACACGCACTTTTTAACTTGTTGGCGAATAGCACACTGAGACAGAATTATAAACTATAACAAAAGGAGAAAGAAAATACTTGATTAAAAATCACTTTTCTATATTAATAAAGAGCAAAAAAGAGACAATTGTCATGAACGTATATAGCATTCGCACACACAGTGATCTAGAATAATTCAGTGAGTGTTACTGTAAGTCGCACGTTCACCATAGTTTAAGTGAATCACTTTTTTAGCATGAAAATATACCACATATAAGTCTAAGTTGGAATGACTTGTATTAATCACATATTCAAAAATCCAACATAATTGAAATAAATAAATAAATAAATATATATATATCATGCGATGAGTTGAATTATACGTGAAACCGTAATGATGCACTACATGTATATTGCACGTGATTAATTGACTATATCACATTCAAAATCACAATGATACACCGACACATATACCGCACATGATGAATTAAAATGACAAAGTTCAATCCATTGACAATTAATAGATAATAGGTACCTAAGACTTGTAAATCATGTTTTTTTGCAGCAACAATTAGTAACTCCATACAATTTTACAACAATCTCGTAATCACGGCTCATACCCAATACCTAATTATTTATAGTTTTTTTGTGTGAGTGAATAAAATTTTATTTACTATCTTATTATAATTTACAATGAAGCACTATTTTCATGATGTTACCTACTCCAATCACTCGTCGAAAACCAGCAAAGCTTAATCCAAAAACAAGAAGAAGATATTGGACCCTCCCCCCCCAAACAATGCTAATCCAAAGCAATATTAGCCCATCTTTACTAAATTTACCCTTGGACATTTACGAAATAACCAACGTATCACATCTCCCATAAAAAAACCAACACAGATTGCCCAGAGCCTTCACTCTTCTTTTAACTGAGTTATCAATTTAATTAATTCTTCTTCTTCTCTCCATTCTCCACATAATCATCACCACTATTCCCTCTGTCATATTCATTTCTCTGGTGAGTTTAAATTTACCCATCTTTATTAAATTTATCCTCATATATTTACGAAATAACCAATGTATCCCATCACTTGAATGATAAATTATTAGATTATAACAAATCGAATAAACTATAACAAATGAAGCAATAAATACTTGATTAAGAAACACTTTCCTATCTCATTGAAGAGCAAAAACTGACACGGGTCTTGCACATTGATAACACTCGCACACACAAAAATTTAACTTGTTGGCGAATAACATGCTGAGACAGAATTATAAACTATAACAAAATGAGAAAGAAATTATTTGATTGAAAATCACTTTCCGATCTAAATGAAGAGAAAAAAAGAGACAATAGTCATGAATGTATTTAGCATTCGCACGCATAGTGATCAAGAATAATTCAATGAGTGTTACAGTAAGTTGTGCGTGCACCGGAGTTTAAGTGAATCACTTTTTTACCATGAAAAATATATCACACATAAGTCTAACTTGGCATGACTTGCATTCATCACATATTCAAAATTCCACATGTGATGAATGGATTTTTTGCAATCGCTTTTCTTTTTAACTGAATCTTCAATTTAATTAATTCTTCTTCTTCTCTCCATTCTCCACATAATCATCAACATTGTTCCCGCTGTCATATTCTTTTATCCGACATGTTTAAATTTACCCATCTTTATTAAATTTACCCTCAAACATTTACAAAATAACCAACGTATCACATCGCTTGAATGATAAATTAATAGATTATAACAAATCGAATTAACTATACAAATAAAGAAATAAAAAATACTTGATTAAGAAACACTTATGTATCTCACCGAAGAGCAAAATGTGACACGTGTCTTGCACATAGATAACATTCGCACGCACAATGATATATTAGTTTATCTCGATAGTTAACTACCACCAAATCTTCTCTATCTACCACTAAAGTTGTTCATCCCACATCTTCATTTTCCATATCCATATCTGCTCCACCTTCTAAACGTGTATGGAGAACCTGTAAAGAAATTTGTCAGGTTGATGACTAGATCAAGATAGGAATGATGACTAGATTGATGAGTTATTATTGGACTATGATTCTATCTCTGTAATCTTGTATATTTATTCTTTCTCTAAATAAAAAATCATTCACGGGAAATCATTAGTTCATGCTATTAGAGCCTCACCAGTATTGGATCTAGTTTCTTCTCCTCTATTTTCTAATTTGTTATCCGACAATATCCTTCCACCTAAACACATCGCTCCAGCCAAATTCCGATTGTCTTTCAGAAGACCTCAACTTTTTGACAATTTTTTTTGCGTGTTTCTCGAGTATACAACATCTTTATTCAGTGTTCTCTTTGGCATCCCTGCTCGACGTTTATCCAGCTCTCTATGGCTTTCATTTTGCGCATGGTTTCAAATGCGGCCATCTTCTCCGGTCCAAGCGACATTCTTCTTTGACCGGTCGGCCATATTCTTTGGTCCCAACAGTGTTCTCCGATAGCCATATTTGAAGGTCTCCTTGGTCCGGCGTCAGATTCATCTCCCGCAGTATCTCCCTCCAGCAACGGTGAGTCTCCCGCAGTATCCCTCTTCGGCGAGTCGGTAACAGCGAGTATTTGTGCAGTGTCCCCATCCAACAACCAACTTTTAGCACGTGAGATCCACATGTTTTGGGTGCATTTTGACATGCACATGTGGGGTACACACGCCAACTCCTCTCTGTGCATGGGGTACATGCACTAGCTCCTCTTTGCGCATGAAGAACATGCAACTGACGATTTTTTGGCACATTTTTGTCCTTTGTTGATTTCCTTGTAGCCTTTGTGATATGGGTCATTTTGGTTCTCGATAGTGTGATATTTCGAGATATACAAGTCTTTCTCATCATCGACGACATGATAGCTTCAAGTGGATCGTAGACTCTAGTGTGACAAAACACATGCCATCGTCCCCTACTGCTATTGGTTCTTCCTGTGTCTATGTTGGTAACAGTTTCTCCTCCCTATTACTCGTGTCAGTGATTCTCATATTTATAAGTTTCCATCTCTTTATGATGTGCTTATTGTGCCAGATATCACTAAAAATAATTTATTTTCCATTAGCAAATTAACTTGGGATTTAAACGGTGTCGTTTGCTTTGATGATTGCTCATTTATTATTCAGCATAAAATTACTAGGAAACCTTGGGACACAGTTATATTGAGGATAACCTTTATGTTTTAGACTATGGTGCATTTGTTTTGTTATCTATTGTGGAATCAAATAAGTCGTGTGGGTCTTTCGAAACTTGATATGCTAGGCTTGGTCATGTTCCTTATTCCATTATTTATAGTTTGCGTGCTTCTGGATCCTTATCAGTCTCATCGGTCTTGCCCAAACCTACCCATTTGTGATGCGTGTGAAAAGGCTAAAGGGAAACGATTATATTTTCATTCAAATGATAAACATGATGCTAGGGTACTTGATTTAGTTCATTGTGATTTATAGGAGCCCTCTTTTATTTCATTTGCTGATGGGTTCTCCTACTATACTATTTTCCTTGATGATTATTCCCGACTCTCGTGGTTTACCCATTGCGCCGCAAAAATGATTTTTGGTATGTGTATATTGCAGTTTGAAGCCTTTGTGGAGAACCAATTATTTTCCACCATTAAGGTGTTTCAGAATGATGGGGGACTGGGTTCGTAAATGGTTGCTTACGCTCTTAGTTTTCGACAAAGGGCATGCACCATAAGATCTCTCGTGTGTATACTTCTGAGCAGAAGAGTCGGGCTAAGTGAAAACACCGCCACATTGCTGAGATAAGCTTGTCTATGTTATACCAGTCTCACGTCTCTCTCTCATTGGCCTCCGGCTTTTGCTACAACTGCTTATACCATAAATCAACTGCGCACTCACGTTCTTGGCGGACGATCACCATATGAAGTTATTAATTGTCGAGTTCCCATATACACAAACTTTGATGTATTTGGTTATCGTATATAACATTATCTTCGTTCGTCTGCAGTTCAAAAACTTGCTCCTTGCAGTTTGCCCTGTGTATTTTTTAGGTGCAACTCACGGTACAAGGGATATCGATATTTGGATCCTACATCTTGAAAGATATATGTCACCAGAAATGCTCGGTTTAACGACACTTCCTTCCCTTATGTCGATGGTTCTACTTTAGTATCTTTGTTCTCTCTTGATGTCTCTAATTTTTTGGATCCCGTCGATGCATTAGCTGATATTCGTGCTTTTTCCACAATGACATCTCCTCCTGCTCGGCTTGTCACTTTGGTTGCCAGCCCTCCTATCACCGATTATGGCACCATATTTTGTCTGCTATGCCGATTCAGACCATCTAGTGGCCGCTCTGATGCATCATGTTTCGCACATCTCGCCATCGACTAGCTCCAGCCCACTCGGTTCACCGACCACTTTGCCAGTCGTGACTACTCCTCCGGTCTCTCCACCATAGCTTTGCACTCATCGGATGGCTACTTGATCGGTAACTAGGGATATTCATCGTAGAGATTATTCTGATATCGTTGGTCACGATCTTACTACTGCCTTACTTACTCATTCTGAGCCTACAGATTATCGCACTGTACTTCAGGATCCATCTTGTGTTTATACTATAGATGGTGAGATAACAGCTCTTTACGGACATCGCACTTAGGATTTGGTGTCACGCCCATTGAATGTCAACATTGTTGGCTCCAGATGGGTTTCTCGACTGAAGTATCATCCAGATGGCACTTTTGAGCGCCATAAGGCTAGGCTTGTTGTGCAGGATTTTTGCAAATTCCGGGATATAACTTTGATCACACTTTCAGTTCGGTGGTCAAAGTATCCACAGTTTGTACTATTCAGGCTATTGCTACGATGCGCTCCTGGCCTCTTCATCACCTGGATGTCAAAAAAGCCTTTCTCCACAGTGTCTTTGATGCTCCAGTTTATGTGGTTAGCCCATTGGTTACAAAGACTCGTTTCATCCGAATTATGTATGTCGCTTCCATAAGGCCATTTATGTTCTTAAGCAAGCTCTGCGGGTCTGGTTTCAGCGACTCGACACCTATTTGATTCAGTTTGGGTTTTATACAGTTCAGCTGACACTTCCTTTTTTGTCATGTCTCGGGGCTCGTCGCTATTATACCTGTTAGTTTATGTCGATGACATTATTCGTACAGGTAACGATTCGACTCTTCTTCGGCAGTTGATTGATAAAATGCATCAGGAGTTTTCCATTAAGGATTTGGGCACTCTTTACTACTTTCTTAGTTTGGAAGTTACACCCACTTTATCAGGTGTACTTCTCGACCAAGCAAAGTATGCCAGAGATATTCTCACTCATGTTGGGATGCCTAATGTTGCTCCAGTATCTACTCCATTTGTGCCAGGCTCGCAACTTCATAGCTCCACTAGTTCTCAATTTCGAAATCTGACGCTTTATCACTTTATAGTCAGGGCTCTTCAGTACCTGACGATTACCCATCCCGGTTTGTCTTTTGTAGTCAACACAGTTAGTTAGTAACTTTAGGACTCTCGTGATGATCATTTTCCTACGGTTACTAGGATTCTCCGATATGTTCGAGGTACCTTGCATTTTGGTGTTTCCTTTCGGTCTGCCAATTCTCCTGGGGTGTTTGGTTATTCTAATGCTGATTGATCTCGTTGTCTTGTGACTCACCGATCCATGTATGAGTATGTTGTTTTTCTTGGTGGAAACCGTGTTTCCTGGGGGCCAAGAAACAACCTACCGTTTCTCATTCCAACACATAGTTTGAGTATTGGACCCTCACCAACACCGCTTTAGAGATTGTTTGGTTGACTCATCTTCTTCGTGATCTTCATGTTCCATTCTCCGGTCTTCCACTGCTGTTATGCAACAACAGTAGTGCCATATTCTCGGCTCAGAATCTAATTGCTCACAAGTGGGCGAAACACATTGACATTAACTATCATTTTGTTCTGGAGTTAGTTTGCATCTGGCAAGTTGTGTGTTGCTCATATTCCTACCTCTCTTCAGGTTGTGAACATCTTCACCAAGGGTCTCTCTTATCCCTTATTTGAATTCTTCAGATCCAAGTTTTACGTCTTCGAGCATCCAACGCTTCCCTTGAGGGGGGTGTTAGGATAAGTCAGATTGATGACTAGATAATAAAAAGATGACTAGACTAAAGCTAATCTTGGACTGTGATTCTATCTCTGTAATCTTGTCTATTTATTTTTTCTCTCAATAACAAATCATTCACGGGAAATTATTCTTTCAGGGGGGTGAGGGGCTAGTTTCTTAAGGTCATTACATCCCTCATATAGAAACTCCGATGAATGCAAAATTATTCTAATACAAAAAATGAACTTCATACTTGAGGTAAACACTAGAATCATAGGCTATAATGTGACCTTAATACTGCAATATTGTAAGTTGCACATGCACTGTAATTTAAGTGAATCAAATTTTATAGAGGAAATATAACATACAAACTTTTAACTTGGTGAATAACACGCTAAGACAAAGAATTATAAATTATACCAAAAAGAGAAAGAAAATACTTGATTAGAATATTTACATGAGTGTTATTTTAAGTTGTACATGCACCTTAGTTTAAGTGAATCTTTTTTTACCATGAAAATATATCACACATAAGTCTAACTTGGCATGACTTGTATTCATCACATATTCAAAATTCCAATGATAAATTGAAATATATATATTTCACGTGATTAGTTGAATTATACATGAAACCATAATGATTCACTACATGTATGTTGCAAGTGATTAACTGACTTATAGATACCTCACATTCAAAATTACAATGATACACCAACACATATACCGCACGTGATGAATTTAAATAACAAAGTTCATTCCATTAGTTACCCAATACTTGTAAATAATGTTTTTTTGCAACACCAATTAGTAATTCTAATTTTACAACAATATCGTAATCACAGTTCATATTTACTCAATACCTAATTATTTGTAGTTATTTTTTGTATGAGTGAATAAAAATTCATGAGAAAGATGCTTTTATAATCCTACCTACTTCGCATAAGTGTCA
This sequence comes from Rubia peregrina, assembly GCA_032355705.1. Taxonomy (NCBI): domain Eukaryota; kingdom Viridiplantae; phylum Streptophyta; class Magnoliopsida; order Gentianales; family Rubiaceae; genus Rubia; species Rubia peregrina. The sequence continues at coordinate 3,475,638 of JAULKK010000001.1, read as the reverse complement.
ATATAACCTTTTGATGATTGAAAGTGCACATATAACCTAGATAGTTGATGTAAGTGAATTTTACTCATTACGTCAATTTAAGGCAAGATTTGAGTGAAAAGATAATTATACCTCTCTGTTTTTTAAATATTGAAATGAAGAAGAAAATTACAATTATGATCCTAAAACCTATTCCTGTTGTTTCTTCTCTTCTTTCCTTTCCTTTCTTCTTTTCCACTTGTCGTCACACTTATTTCTTTTCTTATCTTCATAGTTGTAGAGCGGGGCTAGGGTGTAGGGTTTCATGGCGGTGAGGGTGAGCAACGACGGGGCTAGGGCTGGGGTTTAACGATGGGGCTACTGCTTGGTTAGTAAGTTGTCCCCTGCTCCTCTCTCCCAAAAAAGCACCAACATAGACCACCATAGCAGCGCCGTTCCCACTAGTGGAGATGAAGACCACCATCGTACAATGTCGGAGTAGAGGAAACAGAGCCACCGTATTAGCGCTGCCGTGAATCGACCGAAACCGAGCTACATTCACGACCCTGAGATCACCTAAGCGTCGTTCCCACCAGCATATGCGAGGAGCACCATCTCACAACACCGGGGTTGAGCACCACCTAACAAAATAGAGTCATCATAGTAGCACTGCTGTGAATATATGAGAGCCGAGTTGCGTTCACGACTCTAAGGTTGCCAGAGCGTCATTCCTACCAACGAAGGCGAGGAGCACCATCGCACAACCGAAGTAGAGGTGGCACCTAAAAACTTAAGGCACTCTACTAGCACCGCTGGGAATTGACCAGATATGAGCTGCATTCATGACTCTAAGGTCACCAGAGTGTCGTTCCCACCAGCAGAGACGAGGAGCACCATCACACAACACCGAAGTAGAGGTGCCACCCAAAAAACATAGCCACCAAAGTAGCGCCGTCGTGAATCAACTGAAGCCGAGATGCTTTCACAACTCTGAGATTTGCTTCTATGATTCCCATTTTCATCATGGTTCGAGTTGGTTTTTGTTCTTGTAGACTAGAAAAATATGCTGAGCACCTTTCTAATTATGAAGTTCTTGACCTTTTGAGATCAAGAGGTGTTGGTTGCGCCCTCTGAGTACAAGATTAGATGGCGGCGAGATTAATTTCACGATGGCGGGATTGGTTTCACGACGGGGGGTGGGGGTTGGTGGTGCCAACTAGGGTAGTGAGGGTGGTGTTGGGGATGGATGGAGGGGAAGGTGGTGGTGGTGATGGCTTGAGGGAAAAATGTCCTAAAGCTTTTAGGTTTTAGGCAAAGGGCATTTTAGTCACTTTATGTGCGATCAACGCCAGTCAACACTGAAAATGGTGTCTTAGGGTTATATTGGCACTTTCATAAACTAGTTAGAGTTATTTTTGCACTAAAAAAATGTTATATTGACACTTACTCAAGTAGGTATGGTTATATCAGTAGGGTTGTTAAAAAATTGAAAAACTGATAATCGGTCAAAACCGAACCAAAATTTAATACTACCGATTATGGTTATTTGGTTATGTCGGTTGATCGGTTCCTTTATTGGTTTTATTATTTGGTAATCGGTCTAACCGGATATCCGTCAAGAGATTTTATAGCACATTAATTAATTAATTTCAACCCCAAAAATTAATTCATTTAACTTTGGCCCTTAATTTCAAACCCAATAAGAAAAATTTAAATTCCTAACTAAAATTATTTTTTTAAACTATACTATTATTAGCCCGCAATTATTCCCAAAGTAAATAATTATGCAAATAATTATGCAAATAAAAGTCGATGTAGCTAATAATTGTGCCCAACACTAATAATTATTGACGACAACTCATGGTACAATTTTAATATTAATTCAAAAAATTATTCAACTCCTATGCAACACAGTTATCCAATTCCTAAAATTTCCACCTTATTCTAAGTTTTGCACCTCTAACTCTAATTAATGTTACTATGGATTTATACTTTTAATTTTAAATGAATAATTTGTGTTATAACCAGTAATAACCAACACATCATCCGAAATCTATACTAACTGAGCCAGTAAAACCGACAACATTATCAATTGGTTATTCGGGTCCTTAATTTTTTAAACCGGTAGAAAACGAAACCAATTAACCGCCTAGCCAACAAATCGATCAGTTGAACACCCCTACATATATCCCAAAATGTATTTTCAATCTTATTATCATTTAAAATCAAGCATTATTTTTCATGATGTTACCTCCTCCAATCACTCATCTAAAACTGGCAAAGCTTAATCCAAAAAGGAGTAAGAGATTGGACCTTGATGCTAATCCAAAGCAATATTTGCCCATTTTTACTATATTTGCCCTCGGCCATGTACGAAATAACCAACGTATCCCATCGCCCATCGAAAAAACAACACAGAAAACCCAGAGCATTCGCTCTTCCTTTTAACTGAATTTTCAATTTAATTAATTATTCTTCTTCTCTCCATTCTCCACATAATCATCACCGCTGTTCCCGCCGTCAGATTCGTTTCTCCGGTGATTATATACTCCGGCCATGACGCTGATGACTCCGCAGCCGTTGGATGTAAGTCCACCCGCCTCCCCAACTCCGACACTCCCGAGTTTCACTCACTCGCTGCACGTTCATTATGTTTTGTTGATTCAACTTCATTGAATCTAAAACTGTTACCTTTTTGTGGCGGAATGTTTTAGGTTTAGGGTTATGGTGCTGAATTAGTGTGATGATTGTGTTGTTTTAGGCTTTACGTGATCGGCTAGGGTTTCTGGGTTTCTGGAGTAAGGTTTAGCAAGCCTAATTGGGTGGGGGATTGAATGTTAGCTCATTAGGGTACTGAATTGGGGGGTTTGGTAGGACGCGTGTGATGGCTAGGGTTTTAGATGGATCACTGGCATTCGAGGTTTTATTGACTGACTGACTTTGTTGTATGTGAATTGTAGCGACAAGAGGACGAGGAGATGCTGGTGCCGCAATCGGATTTCGCGGATGGCCCTCACCCTGTGGTGGAAGGCCCTCAACCTTTGGTGGAAGGTCCTCAGCCGATGGAAGGTGTTATTTTTGTTTTGTTTTATTGAATCACTGTTTGTGATACGTGGTCTAGTTGCTGGTTGCATTAATAGTTTGAGTTGAATGGATGTTCACATGATTAGTTTGAGTTAAGTGGATGTTTTATTGAATCACTGTCTGTGATAAGTGGTCTAGTTGCGTGTACGGTATTGGTCGCATTAATAGTTCGAGTTGAATGGATGTTCACGTGATTTCAGTGTTGTTTCTGATGGAATTTTTAATTGGTTTTGTATTTATTTGCTGTAGCACAACAAGAGAATCCGAATACATCAGAGAACCAAGCTGCCGATGAGCCTCAAGCGTCCCGATTCACGTGGACTATTGAGAACTTCACTCGCTTGAATGTGAAAAAGCTTTACTCACAGGAATTTACAGTTGGAGGCTATAAATGGTAAGTGAAAAGACGTCAAAAGTTGTCTGACTCATAAGTCCCATTACCTTGTGTTAAATTTTTGGTTGATTGGTATAACCTTCTGAGCAGGCGAGTGCTGATATTTCCTAAAGGGAACAATGTAGACTTCTTGTCAATGTACTTGGATGTTGCTGATGCTTCTAGCCTACCTTATGGATGGAGTCGTTATGCTCAGTTTAACCTAGCCATTGTAAATCAAATTCATACTAGGTTCACAATAAAAAAGGGTAATTCTCTCTTCTTCTTTTTGAGGTGGAGGATTATGGCACTGCAAATGAATTTGCTTTCTTTATTTTAAATTTGTTTGGCATTTCTATTGCGAGTTTCTGTTTGTTCCGTTGTTTGCTTTATTTCAAATTGGAGGTGCTGTTTACGTCTTCAAGTAAGTGATGATTATTACACGGAGGCACATTTACCAGCGTCTGGATCACGTCATTACACTCACCCCTTTTGATTAATATCAATTTTGAAAATAACACAGGCTAGCCTCCAAAAAAGATTTTGGATTTTAGCATGATTGTCTCACGTTTTAATATTCTCTCTACAGTTGAAGTGCTTTATTCAGTGTTGGAAAGTTGGAAATCTTAGGAGTTGCTAAGCCCTTTTATTATGATCTCTCTCGACTGGGCTTAATTTTAATGATTGATTTATCATTTATGGCATTGAAGGAATGTGTGAATGTTAGAAAATGCTACACAATTCCATCCATTTGATTGTTTAACAAAACTGTTGTATCCATCCATTAGATAGTATCTTCATTCAGGTTTTTTTCTCGTTTTTATTCTACAATATTATGTTGCATTAAAATTTTCAAGCAAAGTCAAAGAATTAAAAACTCCATTGATTCAGTCCAGACATATCCCGAATGGTTCTGTTCGCTTGAGTGGATGTCCTAGATCGAGCAAAAGTACTAGGGTTACTCCAGGTATCTGGAGTGAAGTAACTAGTCTCTGCTATGAAAATCTATGATGAAATCAATACAAAGTACATATGTGGACACAGAATTTATGGCAATTGCATTTTTTGGATTATCAGGCCTATTTTGAATTCTGTAGTTCTGGTTCTAATTTTGGAAAAAGTCTACACTGAAACTTTTCTAAGATAAAAATTTCTCTTTAGCATTTTGAGCTGTACATTAAAAAGTTCCAACTGGTTTAGCGTGGAAACAGAGGATATTAGTTTAGAATTTCTAATTTGGTAATTGGGGTTAGAGAGATGGAAGTTTGAAGGTATAATCAATGTGCATTCCCCACTGTCAAAGATGCTGTACCAGTTAATATAGACAAGTTAGTCCACTTTCCATTGCTTCTTGTGTCATGATATTTAAAATAAAGATTTTTTGGCTCACATCATCCTGGTCTTAATTTGAACTACAGAGATGTCAAACTTATTCAGGCATGTAGATCTGTATGAATTTATGCATGCTGGTGATAGCTTGATGTTGATAATTGATTCTCTCTTGATTTGGCTTACAGATACTTGTTTGTCTATTTATATGTTTATTTGCTTTTGCCGGTTCTTATCCAATTGGCTCTCACATATGAATTCTGATGTCCTTTTCACTTCTAAAATATTGGAGTGTTGGAAATTGTATATTTTGATGCTATCATCGTTATTTTTCTTTAGCTATAAATGATTTCTATTCTTGCCGCCATTCTTCTTTGGGTACTGATTGTAATTTATTGTTTTGCAGATACACAGCACCAGTTCAATCAGCGGGAGAGTGACTGGGGTTTTACGTCTTTCATGCCACTTAGTGAACTTTATGATCCAAGCAAGGGATATCTCGCGAATGATACGATTATTGTTGAAGCCGACGTTGCGGTGCG
>JAULKK010000001.1:3425862-3439748 GCA_032355705.1 Rubia peregrina | reverse complement strand
TTTTACTATACTAGCTCTTTCTCTTATAGAATTATACACCTAGCAAGTATTCATGAAACTAGATTAATTACTTATATACGAAAAGAACTTATCCAAATATTTGCAAATAATAGTTACCCCTACTCCTCTTACAATAAAAATTCAGACTGTTGTTGGGGGAACATGTTTATATCCGATGATGAGTGTTATGAAAAAAATATTTTATAAAAGAAAATCAAAATGCAAACTGTAATCCCAAACACCATATAATATAAATTGTTTGCTTTCGGATAGTGTTGTCAATCGGAGATATTGAAGTCATTTTGACTAATCTAAACCCAAGTTGTCTAAAAATAACATAATATTTTATTATTATTTTTGATAATAATGAAATCTATTAAGACCAAACCAAAACAGTACAAGATTTAGACCATCACCCTTAGTCTATTACAGTCAAAATTTCATATAACATTTAACAGCTAACTAGATCATTCATGAAACAACCATTTTTTTCATTAAGAATTTGAGCTACAAGAGTTTCTACCTTTAATTCAACACCTGTGAAAACCCCTCTATTCCTTTCAAGCCACGAATTATAAAGTCCATCCACCAGTAGAGCATATTTCTTCCTTTTCTTCTTCCTTGCTAGCAAACACGGTATCTTCTTTAGTGCTCTTATACTGCTAAAATATGGAAGTAACAAACCAGCCCTCAGTTTTCTACTATAAGCACAATCAACCACTAGATGTTCCAGATCCTCTGTCAATCCACAGAAACACCATTTCACATCCAATTTCAGTCCATCAAAGCCTTTCAACCGGGATTTTGTGGGCAATTTCATGTTGATTATCATCCAGAGGAAGAATCTTTGTTTTGGTTGTATGTATCTACTCCAGACAACTTTCATAAGACATCTCCTTTCTTCTCCTCCTTTCAACAGTTCATAAAATTTTGAGGTGGTCAGTTTATCTTCTCTGTTAGCACAAATTTTCAACTCAAAAAAGATAGCATTCTGCTTCAGGTTCATCAACAGCTTCCATGGCCAACTATGAGTATATGAGCAGTAGCATTCTTCTAATGATTTCCCATTTAGATAGTATTCAGTTACCCATTTCACCAATAACTCATCTTTTTTGTTCTTCACATCCCACATGTGTTTAAACATAGCAGCCTTATTCCACAGTGTAAAATCTTGGATACCAATTCAACCATGCCTTTTAGTATTGCATATAGAGCTCCAGGCCACCGCATAAAATCCTCGTTTCCCCTCTTCTCTCCCCCATGAATAAGAAGTGCAAATTTGGGTAATTCTCTTATGCAAACTCTAGGGAAGATTTAAAACATTACACCAATAACTAGATAAACTTAGCAGAACTGAGTTGATAAGCTGAAGTTTACCTGCATAAGACAAGTTTCTTGAGCTCCAAATGTGGATCCTGCTTCTGAACTTCTCTATCAGTCCTTCACAATTAATTTTTGCTCCATTTCGCCGTAGAAAAAGGAAGACCGAGATACTTCATGGGAAATTCTCCTTTGGACATGTTTAGAGCCCCAGCCAAAACCATCACTTCAGATTCCTCCATTCTGGAGAAAAACACTTTTGATTTGCTGTCATTAGTTGCCAGGCCCATAGTGTCTCTAAAATTTCTCAAGACCTCTTTAACCCTAGCCATACTTTTCATATTTGCACCACAAAATAGCAGCAAGTCATCAGTAAATAATAAGGAATGTACCTTAGCTTTTGCACTTTTGGTTATAGTCTATTTTCAGCTCCTATATATGTTTCTTCATTAGTCTAGTGAAGTACTCCATACTGATCACAAATAGCAAAAGTTAAATTGGATCACCCTTCTTAAAACCTCTTTTTGCTTCAAAGGAACTTGTGAACCTGCCATTGTTTGATATGCATAATTCTCATATCATAGAACTGCACTGAATCCATTGTATCATTTGCTCAGGAAAATAAAGTTCTTTCAGCCAATCAACCATAAAAATCCAACTAATGCTGTCAAAGGCCTTGCTAAGGTCTATTTGAGCAACTCAACTAGGCCTTATTGTACGTGTCCCATATCTGTTTAGAAACTCCTGAGCTAGTAATATGTTGTGAGCTACATGTCTGCCTTTGATGAATGCGCATTGATTATTGTTAATTAAGCCTAGAGGATTTCACCTATTCTGGCACAGAAAACTGTTTTGATGATTTTGTACACCATAGAAAAGTAAGAAATTGGCCTATAGTCAGCATGCTTTCTAGGCTGATCACTTTTTGGAATTAAGGTAATGACAACATTTCTGAAAACTTCAGGCATTTTCCCATCCTCAAAAAAAAATTGAATGCCTTTTATCAAGTCTTCCCCAACTACACTCCAAGCTTCTTTGAAAAAGGAGCTTGTATAACCATCTTTCTCATGGGTTTTAGAACTGTTTAAACTATTCAAAGTCTTATGAATCTCCACTCCTTCAACTTTTTTTTAATAATTCCGAGTTGTTGCTTTAGGCTGAGAGTATTACCATATTTCACCACCTCCGTATCTAGTTTCATGACTAGAACATTCACCCCTAGATGAGCTTTAAAGTGTTTGACCAAACATACTCCAATATCATCCTGATCAAAGATCATCTGATTTTTCCATTCCAAGGCAGCAATTTTGTTTCCATATTGCCTCTTTTTTAGTGAGCTATATAATAACTTTGCGGGCCGGTCACCTTTTAGCATCCATTTAACCTTAGAATTATGTTGAATAAATCTTTATTCAGCCTCCTTCAAAGCCTCATCCTCTTTTCTAGTTGTTGACTCCAACTCCTGCAGCTCTATATCTTCAAGTTGTGCATTCAGTTTTGACATGACTTCCTCCCATTTTTGTTGTGCCTTTTATGCCTACCCAGTTATTTCATCAAACTCTCTTCTGTTTAATTTTCTTAAAGGAACTTCCAGCATTTTCAAAGCTTTAGTAATATCAAAGATGTTTTCAACTTTCCTAAGATTCCATATGTTTTTACTAGCATCAGGAAGACATCAGACTTACACCACATGTTAAAAATATGAATGGTCTTACTTCCTCTTTATGTTCTGAGCTGACCAGTATTATCAATGGTAAATGATCTGAGCAAAGTTCATTTTGTACTACACAAACAGTATCCTGAAAATCTGTCATCCAATGTCTACTGATAATTCACCTGTCTATTTTGTTGAATACTTTGTCATCACATGCCCTCCTGTTGCTCTAAGTATATTTAGCCCCAATGGATCTTATTTCCTCCAGCTCCAGATCTTCAACCATGGCCATCAAATTTTCAATTTCTTTTTCATCAACTGGATTCCCACTAATCCTGTCATTTGGTTTAAGTGATGCATTGAAATCCCTAAGGATTATCCATGGCTGATCTCTTTTGCAGACTAACTTCAGAAACTCCCACAAAGGTAGTCTATTTGAACCAGTGTTGAATCCAAACACAAATGTGCAGTTAAAATTCCTGTTATCATCAAGTTTACAATAGCATAAATCCACCTATTGCTCACTGTAATTGAAGACTACAATCTTAAACCAGTCAAGACTCCAAATCACCCATATTATTCCTTTTTTTAAAAACTGAACTATTTGTAGTAAGATTATAGCCAATCCCCAGTTTTCTCCGTGTTTCTTTTTCTTGTTTGATTTTTGTTTCTAAGAGACCAAGCAACCCAATTTGGTTCTTCAGGATAAACCTTCTAACTTCATTGTTCTTTTCTTTCTTATTAATACTCCTAATGTTCCAAGAAGCAATACTCATATATCAAGGGGTTTATCTTCAGTCTAAACACATTGCTCACGATTTTTACACATTTTTCCTTTCAGTTTCGGGTCAATAGCTCCTGATTTATCTGTTCTGATCTGATAAGTCTTAGTAACTACAGAGTTTTTGTTACCATTGAAAACAACTGGCAGTTTCTTCACAGGTACATAAACCTCTTTACTCAATTTGTTTTTCTTTTCCTCAACTTTCCTTTAATCAGTTGACTGATGACCATACATTTCACATGAAGCATAGATCACAGGTTTCCATTCAAACGCAACCTTTTGCAGAACTATTACTTTATTCTCATTAATGTAGAGAATTTTATCAGGCACATAATCCTAAATCTCCATTTTAATCTGCAGTCTAGCATAAGATAATATTTATTTCTCTTTTGTTTCCATGTCTTAACAAATTGGTTTACCTATAAAACTAAAATTTTACTTATAGTTCTAGGTTTCAAATATTCTAGGGGCATGCCAGGCAGTTGTATCCAAACCGGGACATAAAAAGGTTCACTCAAATCCATGTCTTTCTCCCATAACTTGATAAACATTGGTTTGCCATCAAAACTAATCATACCATTACAAACAATTTGATCACAAGCTTATTTTAAACAATTTTAGCATGAATATCCCTCTTTGTAGTTGCCATACATTTTCATTCTTTTTCCCCCAAATTCTTTAAAAATAACCCTCGACCATACTTTTTCATTATTTTCCCCCAATTCTATAAAAATAACCCTCTGTTACCTTGAATTGGGAGGGGGGGTTGCACCCAAAAGTTCTGCAAACTACATAGTTGTTCCATTGCTTCACTCATTCAGCAACGTCTTCCATTGAGATTTAACCCAATTCCATGCCATCGATTGTCATTGTGTTATACTTCCTCATATCCTGCTGAGAATCAAACAGTGAAGGCGATTTTTAGTTTTCCTCTTCCTCCACCTTATCACTCGACGAAAGCTTTTTGCTGGTTGAAGGTAGATCCACTAATACCGGCCTTGGTCACCAGAGGTACTTTACAAGTATTCTCCTTCAATTCATTCACCGTACTATTGACGGCAACCAGATCTTCACTTGCTTTTACTTTCTCTTTCCTTCCCTTCCCTTCCCTTCGATTCTGGTTTTTGTTTTTTTGAGACTTCTTCTCTCACCAGCTACACAGTTACCTTTTTCCTCCCTCTCTTAGCAGCTGACTTGCCCATGGCAGAGCTCCAGTGAACCACCAATCATATTCTAAGGTGAGATTTGAATGTACACACACTATCTCACCTTTTCGCCCACATTGCTAGAGAGAGACTTCACGAAAATATCACTGATTATTAAAATAACATAATATTTAAATAACATAATAATATTATTATATGGTACTAGTCTTAATTTTTTACTATATATAATCAATCATAAATTGTTAACATACTAATATTATAATTTGTTAATGGTTTTAATTCTTTACAATATATAATCAATCATACTTGTTGAAATATATATCTTCTAAAGATTTATTTAAAACCATAAATATATAAGGGTATTTATATGTATATATATCACTAAAGAAAATCCAAAGAAACGCATAATATGAAATAATCAAATGTTTAATTTTTTAATACAATGATATAATACTTTTGATAGAAATATGTATACATATTATTTATTGATTAATGTATGACAAAGTCTTGTTTTAGACATACTAATTGTTAAATGAGGATATTTTATGATTAGTGAGACTAATAAGGTCATTTGACATTTACTTTTATTTATTGCAATGACATACACATAATTATGATAACCTTTTAAAATGAATCTCAACATATATATAATTACTCTTTAAATAATTTGAATAAGATATTATAAAAATAATTAATTTTTGTTGTATTCAAATACATTATGGTTTCTAACTAAATTATTATTTCACTTCATAACTAAGATATAACTAAGATGATACTCTCTCAATTTATATGTAGATAATAATGTTATCATGTAAAAGAGAGTGTTTCTTAGTAAACCACCTAATGGTTAGACCAATCATGACAAATCTCATTTTATCATTTTAAGGTCAAATAATAATTATTTTTATTTTGAGATACATTATAAAATATTTTTAAAATTATGGAAACTTTATTGAAATAAATGAAAATAAACATAAAATCATCATGTTAGTTGTATTAGTTATAAAACTAGATAATACCCGTGCCGATGCACGGATTTACGAACGAAAATAAAAATTGAAATGTAATTTGTAAGAGGCTAATACGTAATAAAATTTTATTATATCTATGAGAATTACACACGATGCAGTATTTACAATAAAATTAATATATTTATTAATATAGTGATTTTTTAAATAAAAATTGATTTGATCTTTGTGAGTTTAATATATTTAATTGCTTTATATTTAAATAAAATATTAACTGTTGAATAAAAATAGTAACTGTGAATGGATACTGGCCGAGAAAAATAGTGTCTCCCTTCTAAAAGAAAGGCGGGGAAAGGAAGATGGATGGATGAAAAATACAATGGGGGCCTTCATTTACGTAACGTTATAATAAATGTGAAAATCAACAACATAATGAAATATACGTTACGAATGTGGAAATTAACAACTTAATTAAGGTTACGTTACAAATGTGGAAATTAACAACATAATTAAGGATACGATACAAATGTGGAAATGAAGAACATAATTAAGGTTACGTTACAAATGCCGAAATTAAAAACATAATTATTTTAGCTAAAAAATACTCATAAAGCAAAATGAAATGTAACTTAAAAGGTTAGTTTCTGCAATTTAACTTGAATTTATGAACAAAAAAATTGTAATTTGTAAGAGGCTAATAAGTAATGAAATTTTATTATATCTATGAAAATTACACACGTTGTAGTATTTACAATAAAATTAATATATTTATTAGTATAATAATTTTTGTAATGAAAAATTGATTTGATCTTTGTGAGTTTAATATAAAATATTAACTGTGAACATATACTGGCCGATAAAAACAGTGTCTCCCTTCTTAAAGAAATGCGGGAAAGGAAGATGGATGGATGGAAAATACAATGGGGGCATTCATTAACGTAACGTTATAAATGTGAAAATTAACATCATAATGAAGGATACGTTACGAATGTGGAAATTAACAACACAATTAAGGTTACGTTACAAATGTTGAAATTAACAATGTAATTAAGGATACGTTACAAATGTGGAAATGAAGTACATAATTAAGGTTACGTTACAAATGCCAAAATTAAAAACACAATTATTTTAGCTAAAAATACTCATAAAGCAAAAAGACATGTAACTTAAAAGGTTAGTTTATGCAACATACTGCATTAGAAACTCTTGACAACTTGGAAATTAAAGACGTGGAACAATGGAAGATGAGAGACATGAAACAATAAGGTTGGTAAATTAAATTAACTATTGCACAAATACATGAATACATGTTGGGAGCTGAAGTTTTCGATTTTCGTATCAAATAGACGAATTGTCACTGAAATGGTTACAACATTTCCCAAATGAATTAATTCGAAGAAGCAAGTCCAATTTCACAATAATCATTCCGTATGCAAAAATCATACACTATATAACAGATAAGATCAGCGGGAAAGTATAGATAGCAGTCATAATCAAAGCGATGTTAAATAGGTTTAGGGTAGCATAGGTAGCACCCTTCTGCACACTTAAAGATAACAGTGATAAGGGTTTAATTTTAATTACGTAATATGTTGATCTCTTGAGACGTCCAAAACATTTGAAGAAATATGCATTTGAAATATACATATTTTTTATAAATACATTTTCTTCAAAAGTTAGGATGAAACACTTCAAACCACTTATCGCCATTTCCTAATAACTTTTGATAAAAAAAAGGAAATGCCGACTTAGAATGATTCATATTCATCACAAAAAAAGAAAGAAAAGGAGGGTGAATAAAGATATAACCCTTCACCACACGATAAAGGGAGTATAAACATCTTCAATTGAAGGTGTCTACTTTTACATGACAAGATTAACAACTTCGAATCATTTCATAATGGAAACTAAACCTAAACCTATATCAACTCCTTAAGTTGTAAGACTAAAATGAAATCCAGTCAGTATACAAGTAAAATGAAACTATACCTTGCTCATTCTAGGACGTCTTCTTGCAGAATGCCTGATGCTCGCAGCAGCACAAGCCACCATCCTCATCATCTCCTTCGGATCATAGTTGTTCTCCAGGCGTTTATCCACCAATTCATCAAAGCTTGCACCGTTCTCTAGAACTCTTTGTAGGATAGGTCTTGCCTGAAAACCAGAATATTGCATTGCATTTGCTGATTAATTACCAGTACTTATTAATTTGCAATGAGTATCAAAAGAGTTAATCATGCAAGGTACATATATTTACCCAGTCAACCAAGCTATCTTCATCCAAGCTCATATCTAGAGGACGCTTTCCTGTGATTAGTTCCAACAGCACAACTCCATATGAGTACACATCAGACTTCTCTGTGAGCTTTCCACTCGAAGCATACTTAGGCGCTAAGTATCCGCATTTTACACCAATCCATTCCAGTTAGCATTTCATAATGCAAGGCTTATATTAAAGACGAAAGATATTTTTGGAGAAAAAGTAGAAGCAGATTCCCCCGCTTTTGAAATAAGTCAGTTTTGTCACCAAATACATACCTTAATGTTCCCATGATTCTCGTGGAGACGTGTGTTGGTATCATTTGAAAGCTTAGCAAGTCCAAAATCAACCACCTATAAATTGGGACAGGAACAACATTGACTCCAAACATTGAAATTGTACTTGAACAATTCCTAACTACAAATGCAAATTGCAGACATACCTTAGCTTCATGGTTATGGTCAAGTAAGATATTTGCAGCCTTAATGTCCCTGTGAATGATGCGTGGGTGACCTGGAACAGAACACCATATCAGAAAACTTGAGTAATCGAATATAAATGGAACTAATGACACTAAAAAATTGGCCCCATTTACTTTACATAATTCTATAACTATACAAGTGTGGGGCAAAAAAACTCAGTCTTCATGTAAGTAAGCAAATCCCTTGGCCGATCACAATGCTATGCTCACCCGCATAGGCCAGTCCATAACAAGGCGACCTTATCTGAGATGATCAGCAACACTACCTTAAGCGCTTCACCACCTCAGTCATAATGCTAGGACCTGCCCAGACTACTAATGTTCTAATCAAGGCGTACGGAGGTGACGCCGTCAGAATTAAGCAGCTCCTCCCAATCCACCGCCTCTGCCTCCGTCTCCGCCTCCTCCTTCTCCATGAACACCTCCACACTCTGCCTCACCTCATCCCTACTCTGCTCTGTCACCCTCTCTTTCACCTTCCTCAGAATTGCCTCCGCCACCACCTCCCTTCGTCATCCCCTTCAACCTCATCCCACCCTGAATCAGCCCGAAAATACAACTCACGCAGCTATTACAATCTCCATCAGATTCACATAAACAAATTTCAAAAAAGAGGAAGAGGATTGGAAAATTGATGAAGGAAGAAAAGTGAATCAGAAATCCTCTTTTCAGGAGTTGATGATTGTCCAAAACGATGTCGTTTTGGGCTGCCACTTGCAAAAATTCCAAACTACTCCTAGACGACCATTCTGTCAACAATTGAATGGGAGTTCTCTTTTTTAAGTTTACTGGGGATGACCGTGTTTGGTAGTAACCATAATATTAATTGGTTTTGTCTTTTCTCTTTGGCAAAGTCTTGGGAAATACCGTCTTTCCATAAGGTTATGCAAAGACGGGGTTTAATTAGAAAAATAAAATGTAAATGGTCCTAGTTGTAATATCAAATTTTTATCATGCAACATGTAGTAGTTATAAAATTTATAACTCGATTCATACAACCCAAAATTTTTATCTTCATTTCTTCTAATTTACACTTTAAACATTGGTCTTTCTATGACTTATGTAAAGACCATATTTCAAGAGACAGACTCCAAAATAAATTTTAAAAACATCTCAAATATAGAAATTGTATTAATATTAGTATGAATAAAAAAATGGATTTGAGTAGATATTTAACAAAGGAGTAAGGTAAAGTCTTGGGAAAGACCGTATTTCCATAGGCTTATGGAAAGACGGAGTTTAATTGAAATAATAAAAGGTAAAAGATCTTAGTTGCAATATTAAATTTTTATTGTGCAACATGTAGTAGTCATAAAGTTTATAACCTGATTCATGCAACCCAAAATTTTTATTTCTTCTAATTTACACTTTAAACCTTGATCTTTCCATGACTTATGGAAAAACCGTCCTTCAAGAGACAGACTCAGGGAGTAATGATAAAGAGAATGAAAACTTATAGTGAATCCACACCGTGAATGATGTAGCAATACTGAAAAGTGAAAAGACAAATGTATCCCTAGTTAGTTGCACCCCTCTTAAGGAAGGTGATAGTGATTCAGTCATTTACTAGCATCCATATCATTCACTGTAAGTTTCACTACTCCCTCCGGTTCTCTAACATTGACACACTTTCCTTTTTGAGATGATTTTTTAATATTTACAATTTTTTTTGGCAAATTCTAGATTGTTTTCATCCACTCATTTTACTTTTTACTATTTCAATGAATTCTCAACTACTAATTCTACATTTCTAAATCATTGTGCCAAAAGCAAATGTGTCAATGTTAAAGAACCGGAGAGAGTATGAATTTTCACTCTCCCTATCATCACTCTTAACGAAGTGACGTGACGGGCGCATGACGTAAGAACAAAGCAAATTGTAGTGTGCAACTGTTGCTCCACGATAATATCAAAGAAACCTATTTCACCAACAAAAAATCAGAGAAACGAAAAAGGATGAAAGCGCACTAGCTGTACCCCACGCCATTACACTTTATCGACTGAAATTCCTTTAAAAAGCACTGCTCCCTCTGTCCATTAAATTTTGCACACTGACTATTTAACGCTCAAAATTATTGAATTTTAATTATATATTTAAATATATATATATATATATGAATATAAATATTATTGTATTAGATATTATTAATTTTTTTGTAATATGCAATTTTTAACTGTCAATTTTTTATATAACGTTAGTGTTCTTAGTTACATATATTCGACTCTTAGTGACAGTAGATTATGTGCAAATTCCCCTTATGGAGGAAATACTAAAAAGGCCCGCGTTGGATTATCATACAATTAAATAACCCGGAGGCCCAAAAAAGTCAAACACGCCGCCCAATTCCCAACCCTCGATAGCGTCCACGTGGAATCCATGCAGCGCCGCCGACGGTTCCACCTAATTGCTTCGCATTCCAACTCGTTTCCACCTGCAACATCGGGGGCTCGTTCTTTGGGCGAAATTTCCCAATCAAACCTAGCTATCTCCAATCAAACCTAATTCAATCCTTTTCACCCCAATTTCCGTCGATAGTGCTCACAGATTTTGATCGGTGTAGTGCATAATTATGAAGTTTGGAGAAACATTCACGGAGTACCTTAACAATGGCGTCCAGGAAGGGTTTCTGGAGAAATGCTCACACGTGGAGTATAAGCGGCTCAAGAAAGTTCTCAAGAGCTGCCGCTCCTGCAGATCCGATGATTCCGATTCCTCCCCGTTCTGCCAATGCGAATCCTGCCCTTGTGATCCCCTTGATTCCGACTTTTTTTTTAAAATTAAAATTTGTTGATATGATTGGTGAAATGCACAATGAGTTTATGTTCTTTTAGTTATGAATTAGAATAAGAGTAAGATTATGAGCGTTTTTGAAATTTTGTTTTGGAAGTAATAAGTTCGAATAGAGTGCTTAGAAAGATTTGTACATTCATGCAATTAAGGACTGAAAAAGTAGAACGGAATCGGTTGAAATTTAAATGCAGTTTATAAAGAGTGCAAGTATGATAAGGATTGTTTATTTGATTGATAATGGAGGTTTTCTTGATGTAATCTGTATCACAATGCTTCAATACATCATAAAGTTATCTATTTTTCACCTTTCATGCTCTTCGATGCATCAGAAAGGTAATCTATATTGACTAGTTTTTCTGTGTTTTTCTGCAAACCCTGTAGTGTGTGATCAGAAGTTCTTCGAGGAGTTGAAGAAGGAGGTATCTGATGTAGCTGGTTACTTCAGTTCCCGAGTGAGGCGCCTTCTCCACCTTCATATGGCCCCGGGAATGCATAGATACATTTCACGGCTTCGCAAGTGTTTTAAGGATGATCAGCAGTTGATGGTACAAGAGGGCCGGATGCTCGCTGAATACATCTCAATGAATGCTGTTGCTATTCGAAAGATCCTCAAGAAATATGACAAAGTAATTCTTAATTGCTTATGCATATTAGGATATACATACTAGTTTCCATATAATTTGTTTGAACTATCTAATATTGTAACATCTGTAATGTCTGGCAGATACACAGTTCTGTGAATGGCATGAGATTTAAATCTAAGTTGAGGGCAGAACACATAGAGATTCTGCAATCGCCGTGGTTAATGGAACTGGGGGCCTTCCACATGAATTTCATGGCGTCGAATGGTGGAAGGTCTAGTGAACTCCTCAGTCCATTCTCTTGTGATCTCAGCACTACAGCAGATGTCTCCATGACATTAGTGCTCCCGGATCTAGTGAAACTAGAGTACAGTCTGACATGTCCAATTTGTTTGGTGAGAATTTACATTATGTTGAAATTGAAACGATGTGAGGAAGTTTATCTTTGATAACAACTTCGAACTGAAATGCTGACTAATCATAAATTTTCAGGAACTCGTTTTCAATCCATGTGCATTGAGTTGTGGCCATATTTTCTGCAAATCCTGCGTGTGTACAGCCGCTTCTGTGATGATCTTCGAGGGTCCTAAGGCTGCTAGTCCAGATTCCAAGTGCCCAGTCTGCAGAGAGGTTAGTTCGAAGTTACCTACACGCTTAAATACCACTATACTTACGTACGCAGTTCTATATACGCTATACTGGTTGAATTTTTTGAACATCTTCAACATACTAAAATTCACGATGCTCAGTTTTGCTGGTTTTAGAGCTTCTTGATGAAAGCAAACACAGGACACTAATTGCGGATTGTTTGAAGTTCATTTTCTAACCTTAATCTTAGACTCCAAACCAATATAACAGATCTTGATCCAAATCTGGGAAATCTATTGATGCAGGTTGGAGTTTATGCGAACGCTGTACACATGATGGAATTAGATCTGCTCCTCAAGAAAAGGTAATCATACTATTGTTCTGATTAGTGTTTAAACGGATTGTGATTTGGCTCACGGGCGGCGTATGCATGCTTCAGGTGTAGGGAGTATTGGAAGGAGAGGCTGTATGCGGAACGAGCAGAGATGGTGAAGCAATCCAAGATCTACTGGGATAATCAAACCAAATACATGATTGGTTATTAGATATTGTTTGTTTCAACTGTATTTTGTCGAATCTGCTGTTTTCTTTAAAGCAGGGCATGAATGTGTTCCCCAGTCCTCAAACTCAAACCACTGTCTTCGTCAAAGGTTAGGATGTCCAACACAATCCTGTCTTCGATGAAGACGGCTTTCTTGTGGCGGTGGAAGTTTGCTTTGAAACACACCTGAATCGGCCTACTGATTTCTCCGGAAGGCGCAGTAGATAAAATCTTCAGGAATATCAGACATTATTACTGCTCTGATCTATCGGAAAACAAAAAGCCTTCAACCAAACAAACTCAAGTCGTAACAAATTTTGAAGATGCCAATGCAATAAATTTTGGATCGTTCCGAAGATTGAAGTTGTCCTAAAGGACCAACACAAGGTAGGATTCGGTTATTCAATCCTGCTTGAAATTATTTGTAAATTTGGTGTGCTGATAAACTCAAAATTTCCTGAACCAAGTTTGATATCAAATTAATATAATGCGCGGTGGATATTGAATCACTCGTAGGCGACACCCAAGAGCCCGCCGCTAGACTTGTCTGATTGCAAACAAATCAAAATTCATTATATGTGGCACTCTTAAAACTTGTTTAAGATCAAAATTCAGGGAGTACTTAACAAAAAAGTATTACTCCCTCTGGTTTTTTAACATTGGTCTCGTTTGACTGCAATTTTTTTCATGGTATGTTTGACCATCGATAACTTTTGTTATATGTAATAATAGACATCATGTGAGATATTTTT
>JAULKK010000001.1:3356681-3372657 GCA_032355705.1 Rubia peregrina | reverse complement strand
CTTTGGATGATCAACAAATGAAGAAGATACAGTCCAGAAGAGCTTTGGAGAACGCACTGTGTGAGCTTGGGGTTTCCGTGGAGGCAATGCAGACTAAAGCATCCTCTCCTGTTTCTGGGGAGGGTAAAACTAGTAACAGAGGCACGTCCAGAAAGCAAAGAGGAAAGAGCAAGCACAAGATAGCTGAAGTTGAGTCTCCAATTGATTTTAAGAACAGTCAGCAGGACTCCAGAGAAAGTAATCTGGCTGTTGAAACATCTTACGTTAAGCAGAAGGTGAGGGTTGAATTTTTCTTTTTATTTAATTCCACTGTCCAAGAAATTATGCTTTATTATCAGCCAATATTCATGAGAAGGTGTGGGATCTGGTATATCAGTGCGTGACTGTGAGTGTGAACTATCTTCGTGGTTGATGGAAAGTAATTCATTTAGCTATGACATTCTGAGATTTTCTTGGTTGCATCTTGGTGGAGGGGCAAATTTTGGTCAATTTTCTCTTTGGTACCTTTTTGTGTATAGAGGTGTAAAGCTGTGAGTTGTGGCCTCAGTGCCTCACTATATCCGCCGGGTTAAAATTTTCGGAACATTTGTTTACATTCTAACCAGTTTTATGGTATTATCTGATTTCTAAATCCTGATAACGAATTTTAAGTTTTATGGTGCAGTTTTATTATGTTACTCTTCTATCTACAGGACAAGGATGAGGACTTGTTTGGGGATGCAGGGAAACAAGTTTATGATGATTCTTCAAGCTTCCCTAAGAATCTTGTGGGCTCTGGTGGGAATAACCATTCACCTCTGTCTACATCGAAGAAGAAGAAGAACAAAAAGGGTGGTCTCTCTATGTTCTTGAGTGGAGGTCTTGATGACACACCCAAACATGCTGAGCCACCTCCAATTGTGGTCAAAAGTGAGGGTCCTGCTTGGGGTGGTGTTAAATTTTCGAAGGGCCCCTCCTCTCTCCGTGAGATACAGGTTGAGCAGATTAAAACTGCGGACAAGAAGCCGCCAAATAAGTTCAACAATGTTCTGGAAGATGTTTCTGATGGAATTAATGGTACCAAAATTCCACTTCGTTCATTTTTGAAATCCAGTCCAATCAATGTTGTTTCAGCTCGGACGAGTCAAGTCTCAGATGGAGAAAGAAACACACCTCTTTGGGTGCATCCGGCACCCCACCATCTTCATCTTCATCCTCTTCAAGACCGTTGCTCAAGGACATCCAGATGCAGCAGGTACGTGATCTTTCATGTATTCCTCATTTGTTGCTTCTTCTTTGGCTCTTTACACCAAAGATCTATAGATGAGACGTGGAATTTACACAGGAAAAGAAAGCATGTTTTTGTATGATTTGATGACATCTTAAACATCTTGCTCTTATATTTTGTAGGGAAAACAGCAGCAAACCCTGATCAGCCCGAAAACACGCACCACTGGATTTTCTGTAACTTCTGGCCAGGGTTCGCCATCTGACTCGAGTGGTATGAATCGCTGGTTCAAGCCGGAGATTGAGGTGCCCTCATCTATCCGTTCGATTCAGATAGAAGAAAAGGCAATGAAAGACCTCAAGCGCTTTTACCGCAATGTGAGGGTTGTGAAGAACCCTTCATGAGATCACTGTTTCCTTATTTCTGGGAGCTGTAAGTTAATCTTATTAAGTAATGGTAAAACTGTAAATGAAGTGTACAAAATTGCAACTGGTGTTGCTTTGTAACAGTAGGTAGTCCATAGCTGCAGTCTGCAGGCCTGAAATAAACATTGGAGAAGCATTTTAACTCCAATAAGAACACGTGGATTTTGGAGTTTTTTCATTCCATTGGTTAATTATGTTACTGGTAACATGATTTTACGTTAATTGGGAGATGTCTTACGTTTTAAAATAAAAGGAAAATTCCTGTTAAACTCGTACCATGATTTTATTGGAAATGTTTCACGATTTGTGTTAAGGGCGTAAATTGTTAGCTTAACATTTTGTTAAAGACTTATTTATTCTTTTTATCATGAGTTCGTCTTTTGAAAACAATCTTTGCATAAGTTATGGAAAGATCAAAATTTAAACTGCAAATTAGAAGAAATCAAGACAATTTTTAATTTGTATTAATCAGGTCATAAACTTGTAACTATTGCACGATGCATATATTGCAATTAAAATCTTTAACTTTTCTATAATTATAATTCAATCTCCTCTTTCCATATGCCTATAAAAAGAAGGTATATCCCAAAAAATTGCCTTTTATTTTACAATCTTAACAAGAATAAGAATTTGAAAGCATGCTTATGCTATTTAAAGGATTTTTACTTGAATATATTTTCTATATTTTAAAAGGCACACAGACCGTGTTTTGTGTTTTTAAAATTTTGGACTTCAACATTTTAAGCCGGATCATGTTCATTTTAAATTTTCTATAGTATTTCAGTACAGTAAAAAAAGTTTATTATTATTATTATATTTACTTTAGTTTTAGTTATGAAAAAACAGGTGTTTGTGATCTTCAATGATCAATGTAGGGAGGGCAAAAGAATCTCTCATTTTATTCAGTCACATGTTCAATGTTGTAATATTTATACTTTCGATTTCTTTGTTTAGTATAAATATACTTCTCAATTTTTTTATGGTGTATATTGTTGGGAAAAATTGGTATTTCGCTCTTTGTGTGATCACGATGAATATTAGAAAAAAAACAAGACACCAAAATTTGATAACGCGGAAAATCCAAATTGAAAAAAAATCGCGGGACTATGGCTCTGTTTGACAGAGCTTTTAAGCTGTTGTGCTTTGAAGCAAAGCAGTTTTTAGTGTTTGGTAAAGTGCAAAAAAATAGCTTATTTTGAAAGCAGAAGCTATTTTTGGGGGGAAAAGCAGAAACTGGTCTCCCCCTGCTTTCAAAATAAGTCAGCTTTGCTTATAAGCACAACTCTGCCAAACATAGCCTATATAGTTCAAATCTTCCACTATATAAAGCTATAGAAGGGTTACAAACATCTCACCCAAGTAGGATGGATTACAAGACTACTCACACAATGATGAATACTCACTAACTAAAGATGATGAAGACTTCTATCTAATTCCTCACTCTAAGAGTGGATCTCTCACTAGAAGGAATATAAGTGGTGGCTATGGAATGGAATGAATGAGATTGAATGATGAACTCTTCTCACCTCTATTTATAGGTGAACCAATCATGCTCTAAAATTCTTTTCTATCTTCCCAAAAAAATATAGTAAATGCTTGGAGCCTTCTAGGAGGTAGCCTAAATTCTTCCTCTATCATCCTAGAAGCATCTCCCTTTTTCCATCAATGGAGAATTTTAGAATTAGAGACGAAACCCAACAAATCTCCCCCTTCCAACCTAATTAGAAGGGATCACCACACCGGCACCTTTACAACAATCGTCCAACTTCTTACTTGGTAATGCCTTAGTTATCATGTTTGACCAATTATCATCGGTGTGCACCTTTTCAAGCTGTAGCCATTTTTCTTCCAAGACATCCCGAATCCAATGATAACGAACATCAATATACTTTGTTCGTGAATGGTAGGCTAAATTCTTGGCTAAGTGGATTACACTTTGGTTGTCACAAAAAAGAACATACTACTTCTCTTTCTTTAACACCAATTCCAGTAGGAAGTTCTTCATCCACTACATCTCCTTGCAAGCTCCTATGGCGGCAATGTACTCGGCTTCTGTCATACAAAGAGCCACACACTTCTACAGTTTTGACTGCCAGGACACAACTCCCCCTGCAAAGGTAGTTAGATATCCCGATGTTGATTTTATAGATTCTAAGTCTCCAGCCATGTCGACATCCGTGTATCCCTCCAACACAGGTTCTTGTTTTCCAAAGCACAAACACCGGTTGGTTGTTCCTCTGAGATGTCGAAGTAACCATTTCACACCTGCCCAATGTTCTTTCCTAGGCTTTGACAAATGCCTGCTTACCACACCAACCACATGTGCAAATATCTGGCCGGGTACATATCATGGCGTACATGAGACTACCAACAGTCGACGAATATGAAACACCTCTCATATCTTCATCACCTGTTGGGCTTTGTTTCTTATCGAACTTGAAGTGCCCGCCAAGTGGTACACAAACAGGTTTGGCATTGTCCCCGTTGAACCTCTCAAAATCTTCTCAATATATCTCTCTTGGGATAGCCAAAGTAGCCTTTTGGATCGGTTTCGAGTGATCCACATCCTAAGAATCTGTCTGGCTGGTCCCAAATCTTTCATAATGAAAGAATTATTCAATGTTTTCTTTAGATCAGTGATTTTACCTTTATCCTGCCCAACAATCAACATATCATCAACATAAAGTATGAGTATGGGAAAGTCTTCTCTATCGTACCTCTTCACGAAGACACAATGATCAGTGTGCGCCTTCTTGAATCCATGATGATTCATGAAGGATTCAAATTTCTTGTACCATTAGTGCGGTGCTTGCTTCAAACCATAAAGACTCATTTTGAATCGGTATACTAGATTCTCTTTTCCCGTATGTACGAATCCCTCGGGTTGCACCATGTATATTTCTTCCTCAAGATCTCTATGTAAGAAAGATGTATTAACATTAAGTTGTTCAACCTCCAAGTCTAAACTAGCAACGAGGCCCAATACAACTCGGATTGATGACATCTTTACCACGGGTGAGAAAATCTTATCGAAGTCTATACCTTTCTTCTGATTGCATCCCTTAACAACGATCCGAGCCTTATACCTTGGTTTGGGATTTTTTCCCTCGGTCTTTAGCTTGTACACGCATTTGCACTTTAGAGCTCGTTTCCCTCTAGGTACCACCACAAGATCAAAGGTATGATTCTCATGCAAGGACCACATCTCCTCTTGCATAGCCCTTTCCCAATCATCTCTATGATCGCTTGCCATGGCTTCAACATAGTGCTAAGGCTCCCCCTCATTGGTGAGTGTCACGTACTCGCCTTGAGGGTATGTGGATGAAGGTCGTCTCTCTCTAGTGGAACGTCGAGGCTCAGGTTCTACTGGATCATCTGTTTCCTCCATTGCTCCACCACCTGTCTGAGGTTTCTTTGGTGTGGCTTGCTCATCATTGATATCAACTTCATCACGATTTCCCTCAACTCTTGTATTATCTCCTACCACCGAAGATGACATATGATCATAATTCCCCTTGGTCCACCTAGACTGGGCTTCTTGTGACATCTTGCAATCACTAATCGTCTGGTCCTCGAGGAAGATGACATATCGACTTCTAACGATATTTTTTTGGGTCTGATCCCACAACCGGTACCCGAACTCATCTTTGGGTGAGCCAAGGTAGATGCACTCCTTTGTTTTTTAAATCTAGCTTGGCTCGCTCATCCTTAGGAATGTGAACAAATGCTTGACATCCGAACACCTTTAGATGGTCATATGCCACCTTTTTCTTCGTCCAAATCTCCTCCAATATGTTTCCATCCAAGGGCACTGAAGGGGACATGTTGATTATGTCAACACCTGTCTTTGCAGCTTCCCCCCAGAAAATTTTAGGGAGGTTGACATGGGACAACATGCACCGAACTCATTCTTCAATGGTGTGGTTCATTCATTCAGCAACTCCATTTAACTGAGGTGTCTTTGGGGCGTATTCTCAAGTCGGATACCATAGGACTTGCAGTATTTTTCAAATAGGTCGCGGTATTCTCCACCATTATCCGCTCTGACAAACTTCAGCTTCTTTCCTGTCTCACATTCCACCATTGCATGGAACTCCTTGAACGCCTCAAGCATTCGGTCGTTTGTTTTCAACAAAAACACCCAAAACCTTACTTGTCGCGTAATCCAACTATCTTACTTGTGACTTGATTTCCCAATTTCACAACACCAAAATCTCCACACAGATAGGACGAGAAAAGCTCTTTATGTGGGGTAACATGGAAAGAGGCACTAGAATCACCGATCCAAAAGTTATCACCATAGGTGAGATTGACATAGTCGTCAATGACAAAGACTTCACCGCACTCCACAGGGAGTATTCATATTTTGATTCAGTATAGGTGAGATTGACATAATCGTCAATGACAAATCGTACTTCACCGTTTGGTTCAACTTCCTTCATTGAATAGAATGCATAAAAGTTGTACCATTAATCTCATACCTTATCAAACACCAAATTATAAGTAAAGCAAGTATATAACGTCTGTCAAATACACTCAAATATCGAGCTCAACATTACTACCTTGTAAGTAAACTAATGAAGCAACTTTCAATCACAATATTATATTAAATAATTAAAAATTAACAATCATTACTAGACATAATTTACAATGCCAAACAACTAATATAAATAATTAATCAATTAACGAATTAATTCATCCACTCAGACATAATTTACAAAGTCAAACAACTAATATAAATAATTAATCAAACGAAATAAGTCATTAAAATGAAATCGTCAACAGGTAACCCATTACATCCACTCGTCAAATAAAGCGAAGTGTAAAAAAATTTGTATGTGAAAAAATTGAGTACGTGAAGGAGGGTGTAGGTAAATTTAGAAGTAGCGTTTAGTGTTTTTTCTCAAGGAAGAAAGTCTATCACACTACACACTATAGATCTTAAAATGTAAACGATTAGTAAACGAGTTATTTAGTATTTCAGGTCTTACCTTAATTTTCACTAACACACACGGTTGGAACTTGTTCTTGTATTATTAATCGGGAAAAAAGTTTGTACTCCCTCCGTCTCATCCCTCTCTCTAGATTGGTTGATTTTTTTGACGGAGGAAAATCAGAAAAAGTACTCTCATGTTCAACCTCTCATTACCACCCTGTTACCATCCCCTCCCTTCTTCAAATTTTTTAAAAATCTTTAATAATTTTAATTCACAAAATATTTTATTTTTTTAAAATGAAAGAAAATTTAAAAATATTATTATATTTCACATTCAGTTTATTTTGAGTGGATAAATTTATTTAAATTAAATGTTAATGATAAAATTAATGAATATGATAGAGAAAATCATCCATCAAATTGTTTCAAAGTGTGCGATTAACCAACTGTGTGCGATTAAGGTGCGATACACGCACTAAGTCATCCTTCTAGTTAAAATATCTCTTCTACAGTTACCTTCCCCCTTTTCTTCTTATTTTCTGACCTAAAACGGCCATAAACGGCTACATTTAACCGTCCAGGATGGCGGCGCCTCCGCCATACGGCGGTGGTAGAGCGACCGGCAAATCTTTCCTTCAAGTTCTAGCAGACCGCCCTCCTCCACTGAATGCGAATCTTCCTTCCAATCCAGAAATTGTCCCGAAAACACTATATAAGGGAGATATTGCTTGCCTAGTTACACGTAAAGAAGCCGAAGCTCTTGCTTCTCACTATCAGAATGCTCTTATTGGTAAATTTGTCAGAGGAAAACCTTCCATGGCAAAACTAAATGATGCTTTCCAATCGGTGGGTTTCAAAGGCACCTTCCAACTGGGTTCTATTGACTCTAGACATGTGCTTATTCGATTTCAAGATAGGGAGGATTACCAGAGGTTTTGGCTCAAGGGTCATTGGATCTTCATGGGGGCACATATGAAGGTACTTAAATGGACGGTTGATTTTTCCCCGGAGGCTGAATCATCTATTGTTCCGGTATGGGTTACCATTCCTTATGTCCCTATTTTCTTTTACAACTCTGCTATGATTACATCAATGGGAAATCAGATTGGTAACTTTATCAAAATGGATGCTGCTACTGCAGCTTTATCTAGACCGTCTGCAGTGAAACTTTGTGTCGAAATCGATCTTCGAAAGAAACAACCTACATTTATTAGGGTGGGAATAGAGGAAGAAGGGGTTGAATATAATGTCATGAAACTGCCTTTAGAATTTGAGGAACTCCCGCTTTATTGTGGTCATTGTAAAGCCATAGGACATGATGATATGCGGTGTATCTATCTACATCCAGAGCTCAAGAAGTCTAAACAATTTAGAAGGGTGACTGTATCCAATGATGCTCCCCTGGGACTTATGTCTGGCCATGATGAATTTAAGGCAAGTTCTTCAGGGGTTTCTCCTCAGGATAAGGTGAATATCCCTCAATCTGTTACAGCCATATATGTTCCAAAAACAATACTACCAGTTATTACTGGAGAGAAGCAGACTGGAAATGCTGAGTTAGAGCTAAGAGCAAATGCTGATCCTCCCAAAGAGGTTACTCATTCAGATCACTCAGCTAACAAATATGATCATCAGATCAGTACTGAGGCTACAGAGAATAAGATGCGGGAAAATGATGCTAATAATGTTGAAATGGTCAACTTGGTTATTGATGCATACCAGGAAAAGTTGGGCGTTATTTCTGATCAGGATGGTCCTGAGACTGCTGGGTCCTCCCTGGTGGGGACTTCTGATACAGTCTGTGTTCCTTCCCAGGCATTTATCAGGGCTGAGGCTGCTACTGTACTCTTGGATCCTTACTCAGTGATTTCTGAGATGGATTCGGACATGGTTTCTGACAGGCCATTAATCTCAAATCAGATATATTCATCAAGTCAGCAGCCCCATCATCTATCTGCTGCTAAATCATCCTTCTCTGCCCCCCCTTTTCACAACAGATCAAAACCTTTAGAGAAGGGTGATATTTCAGCAAAGAGAGGTCAGACTTTCTCCTCTTTCAATACCATTTCTGCAGCTAAAAATTTCATTTTCTCCCAGCAGAATCAGATAAAAACAGATTTTCTCTATTATCTGAAATGGATAATTCAGAGATAGCAATTGAAGGCCAGGTTGAATCAACTCCTATGGAGAATCTGGTTATGGCTCCTGAAGAGGATACTACAGTGACTGTAAATGAAGATCAGGTTGCTGTTACTATGGTCTCAGCTCAGGTAAGTTCTTCTACCTCTACTAATGATCCAAAAAAATCAACCACATCTAAAAAGGCTGGTAATTTAGCTAAACAAGGAAAATCTGACATATTAGTTAATGAGACTTATTTAACCCAGTTAAATACTATCATGACTAGATCAAAAAGCTACAATGATGTTTCCCTATGAATTGTACATCTTTAAAAATTAAGTTTCTGATTTGGAATCTTAGGGGAATGGATACCTCCTTGCTGAGACTTTCTAATTTGAGAACAAGGCACAATTTTCAGCTTCTTTGTTTGATTGAGCCTAAACATGATAATACTCAATGTGATAGATATAGACAACTGCTTCACTATGACAATTGCATGTTTGCTGATAATGGTCAGATTTGGCTGTTTTGGAATTCAAATATTATCCTGGATGTTAAATGTGACAATCTTCAGTTCTTAGCTGTCAAATTGACATGTCTGACCCTCAATAAATGCATGGATGCCTTTTTTGTGTATGGCTTGAGAACTAGGAAAGGTAGGAAGGACCTGTGGCAGGATCTTAAGGCTTTTACACATACTGATTCGATTTTCATTGGTGATTTCAATGCTATTACATCTATAAATGAGTATAAAGGTCCATCTACTCCTAAACTAGGTAGTATGAGGGATTTTAATGAGTTTATAAATGGTATGGTTTTGAATGAGATTAATACTGTGGGTAATTTTTTTACTTGGAGTAATAAAAGGAGGAGAGATCCAACTAGACAGAGATTAGATAGAGGCCTTAGTACTTCTTCATGGTCTGATTCTTTTCCTGGCTCTTCTGTTCAAATCCTCAACAGAGTTACCTCTGATCACAATCCTATGCTTCTAACTATTGGTAGTGACACTACATCTGCTCCTAGGCCATTTAGATTCCTAAATACCTGGTTTAAAAGAGTAGAGTTTATGGATGTTATCAAACAAAACTGGACTCTTCCTATTTCTGAATCAGGGATGCTTGGCTTCTTTCTTAAATTATTAAGACTGAAAAAAGTACTGAAATCATGGAATAGGGACCACTTTGGTAATGTCCATGAAAATGTGGAGAGGGCTGAATCAGTAGTGGGTACTTGTGAGTTGGAATATGACCTAAATGACTCCACTGATAACCTTATTAAACTAAAGGAAGCAAAGGCTAAGTTGGTTAGAGCACTAACTGAACAAAGGAATTTCTGGAAACACAAAGCTAAGATTAGATGGCTGCATGATGGTGACAATAATACAAATTTCTTTCTTAACTCGGTTAGAGAAAGAACAAGTAAGCTTAGAATTACAAAGATTAGGAGTAGTGAAGGTCTATGGCTAGATAATATTCAGGATATTGAGAATGAGGCTATTCATTATTACCAGGATCTTTTAACTGAGGATACCTCTCCTGAGAGTAATCTGTTTCAGGGACATTTCTTGAGCCAAATACCGACAATCATCACCAAGGAAGATAATGACAGATTGCTTCAACCAGTGGTTTTGTCTGAACTTAGAGATGTTGTTTTTAGTCTTAATAAAAATAGTAGTCCTGGTCCGGATGGTTTCACTGCCAAATTTTTCATCAAATCTTGGGATATTATTGCACATGATTTACTGGCAGCAGTACATGATTTTTTATCTGACCACAATATTCCTAGGGGTATTGCTAGTACATGGATTACAATCATTCCGAAAAAAGAAATCCCAGTCTCCTTTGATGATTATAGGCCAATAAGTCTTTCCAATGTTGTTAATAAAATTTTCTCTAAGGTGTTAATGGAAAGACTAAAACCACTAATGTCTAGGATTATTTCTCCACATCAATCGGCCTTTCTTAAAGGTAGAGACATTTCTGATAATGTTATTTACCTCCAAGAAATGGTTAGATTTCTACATAGAAAAAAGAGGGATCCTAATTGTATAGTTAAATTGGATTTGAGGAAAGCATTCGATAGGGTTAGATGGTCTTTTCTTAATTGTGTGCTTGCTAAATTTGGTTTTCATGGTCAATTCATCTTTAGTATTATGAAGAATCTATCACAGGCATGGTTCTCTGTTCTAATAAACGGTAAACCTGTGGGATTTTTCCAATCTTCAAGAGGTATAAAGCAAGGTGATCCAATCTCCCCCTTTCTATTTAATATATTCTCTGAAGCTTTTACTAGAAGCTTGACTTTTATTTTCCAAAATGGTAAGTTGGCATACTATGATCTTCCAGGTAATGCTCTTCAAATCTCACATCTTTCCTATGCTGATGATACTGTGGTTTTTCTTACAGCTAACAATCAAACACTGATTAGGTTTAAAGCTTTTCTATCTACTTTTGAAGATACCACTGGTCAGAAGATAAACTATAATAAAAGTGATATTTTCATTAGTAGGTATGCTACTGCACATAGGATCAGAAACATTAGGAGAATTCTAGGTATGATGATTGGTTCTCTACCATTTAAATACTTAGGTGTTCCCATTTTCACTGGTGTTGCACAAAAAGCTTTTTTCCAACCAGTGATAGAACAGATTGAGTGTAGAATCAATAGTTGGAAAAATAAGTGGCTTTCTATGGGGGGCAAGATCACACTTATACAATCATGTATATATTCTATTCCCCAGCATATATGGGCAGTGCTAAAACCTACCAATGAGGTTGTTAAAAGTATTGAGATGTTGCTAAGTAGGTTTTTCTGGGGGGTTCATGATCTGAAACCTAAAAAATCATGGAGGAAATGGGATGGAATGTGCTATCCCATAAGCCAAAATGGTCTAGGTTTCAGATCAATTCCAACCATTATAAACACTTGCTCAGTAAAACTGTGGTGGAAATATCAGTCTGCTGAGGCTTTATGGACTCATCTAATAGCTTCGCTGCCACCTTCCTCTAGATCCTCACCAAACTGGAGGAGAATATGCTTTGTGAATAATTGGGCAGAGTCTCATACCAGGGTTTTGGTTGGTAGAGGTTCATGCAATTTTTGGACTTCTAACTGGTTAGATATTGGCCCTATAATGGATCAATGTAATCAGGAACAAACTAACATACCTAATGACTGTACAGTTTCACAATTCATTACTAACAAGTCTTCTTTACTTCCTGAAATTTCATCTTATTTATCATCTAATACTGTTTCTCTATTACAGGATGCGAAGCTCTATATTTATAGAGATGATAGGCTGATTTGGAAACCTGAAAATAAGGGGACATTTTCTTTCAAATCTGCTTACCAAATGCTAAGGATCCAAAGAGGTAACATTGCTTCCATTAACCATCTTTGGAATGTTAGAATTGAAAAGAAAATATCCGTTTTCATGTGGAAAATGATTAATGCATACCTTCCTTTTGATAATGTGCTGAAAAAGATGAGATTCTCCATTCCTTCAAGATGTTGTATGTGCCACCAACATGAAGATTCCATTGATCACTTTTACAATTCATGTAACTTTGCTATCCATATTTGGAAAGTAATTCATGAATTCATGGGGATTGGGAATAGGGTTTTTCCTTCTATTTGGGAAAGACTATCTTTTTATCTCACCTATTCTGGCATAAGTTCTTTGCATACTTTGATTATCAGAATTGCAGCCTCTATTACATGTTGGAATTTATGGAAGATGAGGAATAAATGCTTGTATGAAAATGCCCTTCCTTTGACTGGTCTGGTGCTTAACCAAATTAGAGAGCAGATTTTTTACTCTTTCTTGACTAGACCTATGTATGTTACATCTGCTCTTGATTCGGGTATTGCTGATCATACCTTTTTACCTCTGATTAAGGCACCCCCTAAGCAAAAAATTCAGAAAGTGTCATGGATAAGGCCTTTAAATGGTTTGAAAGTAAATGTAGATGCTGCTTGGTGTAGTTTCTCAAAGGGCTGCGGTCTTGGCATGATTCTGAGAGATAAAAGAGGGTTTTTTGTTAGTGCACACTGTAGATATACCAATGCTGAATCTCCACTTGAGGCTGAACTTAAAGCAATTCAGTTTGGCCTCTATATGTGTGCTTGCTATGCACTACCTATTTGTATTGAATCTGATTGCCTTAATGCCGTTTCATTTGTACTAAATCCGATTACTGCCCACTGGAAACTCTTCCAACTGTCTGATGATATCCATCAATTAATGAAAGGTAACTCCATTGTTCATGCCCATAGAGAGGCTAATCTTGTGGCTGATGCAATTGCAAAGTCTTGTCTTCATGGCAAAGCTAATTCTTCTCTCAGTTTTAACTCTTGTTCAAAAGCTATACAGGGTTTGATTAGACTTGATCAGATTGGTTTACCGACTATTAGAATTTCACGGAGAACGGATGCTACTGACTGACTATTTATTGCAGGAACGCTGGGATATTCAAAGGCAATCACACAACAGGATACTACACATTTCGCAATGGTTTCCCCTTCCTTTTTATGGAAAGTCACCCAACTACTTGGTGATGATTTTCCCTGCTCACTCAGACGCTGATTCAAACGAGCATTACACGGTTTCAATTGAGATCAATTTTGGTGACATCATGGTGCCTCATCACGGTTCACTTATCCTTCTCCTACTGGAATCCTTTTGACTGTTCTGTGCTTCGTTTTTGGATGATTCACTAACAAGTTCGGAGGATTCCAATGTACTATGGGATTGTGTAACTATCTATCTTTCTTCATAATTGTATTCTTTTGGGAGCAATTACTATTGCTTCGTGAGCTATACGCTCACTCTTTTGTGAACAAAACTAAGCCTTGTGCTTCATCTCTCTTTTCATGTATTTAGTTTTTATTTACGGGCTTGGGAAGGCCTAATATAATTTCCCCCATCTTCGGATGGTTTGATCTAAAAAAAAAAGTTCAAATTAGAAAAAATAAAGACAAAATTTTCGGGTTGAATTAATCGGGTCATAAACTTTATAACTATTGCACATTGCATAATAATTTTTAGTATTGCAATTAAAACATTTTTTTATTATTCTGATAAAATCCCGTCTTTCCATATGCCCATGGAAAAATGGTATTTCTCAAGACTTTGTCATCATTTCATATTTAATAGCACTAATAGAGTGATTTGATATTTATTTTTAATTATTGTAATAGTTTACATATAATTATAAAAATCTTTTAAAATGATACTCAACATATAAATAATTATAATTTAACCTTAAAAATTATTTAAATAAATATTTTATAATTGGTCTTACCATTAGTTGATGTAACGATGCACGGTGTTTTTTTAATTGAAAATGATTTTTTAAATAAAAATGTTGTATTTATGTTTCACATATAAAGTAAAATTTTAAATATAATTATTGTAATATTAACTATAAAAATTATAAAGTCAAGTAATCAATTGAGGTGGAATTTATTATAAATGAATGAAAATAACATGATAATTATTATAACCTTTTTATAATTAATTTATAGTAAGAATATGAAATCAAGGTGTAGAAATATAAGTTATTAATTTTAAGAAAAATATAAGGTGGGCCAAATTCTTGCTAACTGTCCTCTTGTTGAATTTTATGCATTCCTTTATTCATTTCCATCTTTTATGGTTTAATTTAATCATTAATTTGATAATTTATTTGATAATTTTTACTTTCACTCTAGTTTGACAAGAGAATAAGTTTGCCGTCACGTTAATAATAAAACAAGAATTATAATAATTTGGTATAGATATATCACTAAAACGTCCATTGTTTGAATCTGTAGCCTTCAAAGGGTGAGATTAAAAGTCTAATTAGAATCATTCCATTCATAGTCATTTGGTACATTTGGTGTACAAGAAACAAATAGGTTTTTGAAAATGTGAAATCTAACGTAAACATGATAATGAGACAAATTTTAAATCAAATGAATGATATCCTCATTGCTAAAAAACTAAACTTCCATTCCGATGTTAGAAATGAATGGTTTTTTCTAGGTCATGGGAAGAGAAAAGGTTGGGCATATTCGAAAATCATATGCGAAAATATAATCATAAGACAAAAAACCTCTATAATAATTACAAGTAAATTAAATAATGTAAAATATTTAAATAATAGGTTCACTATTACAGAAAGTATAATCCCACAATTACATAACAAATTAATAGATATGAAAATAAATAACAAAATCATCAGTTTGCTCCTTTAAATTAATTAAGATAATAAATAGAGAAATAACGGAATATGGATCATCCTCGACAATGGATAAATTTTGAAGGCTATGTTATCCTCCTTGTCTTTGATTTTTTTTTATTTCTCTTCATCTTCTCTTTCAAGGTTTGACATCAAATTAAGTTGCACGTCATTGTTTCTTCATCTTAATTTTTTGATCATGTAATAATATAGACACAAACTATTAGCTTATGTAAAAGATATTTGTATTAATATATTGGTTTAAAATTTACCTTTAGAAGCTATCTGTGTATCATAAACTTCATGTATTGGAACTTCATCTTCTAATTCCAGCATGTCGTCTTCTTCTTTAGTTTCAGCCTTGTCTTCAAAAGATATAATGGAGTATTTCGGTCGAATTTCATATTCTCTCATAGCAATTTTTAAGTGAACTATATATTCAGTACTTGCAATTTCTTTATTGCGTTTCAAAATATAATCCTATTATAAAATTATAAAGCGTAGATACAGTTGGTAAGTAGATCTAAAAATACTATAACATATGTAATGTACCAAATTATGATGAATTTAACAAATCTTAGTAGTTTTCTTCATTGCTTGTTCATCGTTGAGACTCGATAATTTTTCTGCATTTTCACCAAAAAAAGGAAGTTGTGATCTTTCCACTCTCATGTGTTAGGTGAGTTTGAAATCGACACCTAAGTAAGAAAAGTTAACTTGTTATAACAGTCAATGTTTGGATTAACATGCATGTTATGGGCAAAAAGATACAGAATCAATGTGCATGATTAATTGAAAATAAAAGTTAAAATTATAATAAAAGTCATGTAACAGGCAAAAACAAGTTTGTTAGAACGAAAACATATTCAAAGGGTCTTCTAATGTTCCTTTTCTAGACCTGGCAAAATATAACCGAACCCAAAAATCCAAAATTAAATAACCGAATCGAATCGAACCGACACCCGAATAGTTGGACCCGATCACTGACCCGAAACCGAAATCAACCGATCGAACCGAACCCAAACTAAAATTGCCTGATCCGATATGACCCGAACTCGAAAAG
>JAULKK010000001.1:3343876-3356581 GCA_032355705.1 Rubia peregrina | reverse complement strand
TACACCTTTTCAAGTTGTAGCCACTTTTTTCTTCAAACACATCCCGAATCCAATGATAACGAACATCAATATGTTTTGTTCGTGAATGGTAGGCTGAATTCTCGGCAAAGTGGATGTCACTTTGGTTGTCATAAAAGAGGATATACTTCTCTTGCTTTAACGCTAATTCCAATAGGAAGTTCTTCATCCACAATATCTCCTTGCAAGCTCTTGTGGTGGCAATGTAATCCGTTTCCATCGTAGAAAGAGCACACACTTTTGGAGTTTTGACTGCCAAGACACAACTCCCCTTCAGAGGTAGTTAGATATCCTGATGTTGATTTTCCAGCCATATCTGCATCTGTGCATCCCTCCAACAAGTGTTCTTGTTTTCCAAAGAACAAACACCGGTTGGTCGTTCCTCTGAGATATAAAAATATCCATTTCACAGTTGTCCAATGTTCCTTCCTAGGTTTTAACAAATGCCTGGTCACCACACCAACCGCATGTGAAATATCTGGCCAAGTATATATCATGGCATACATGAGACTACTAACAGCCGGCGAATATGGAACACCTCTTATATATTCATCACCTTTTGGGCTTTGTTTCTTATAGAACTAGAAGTGCTTGCCAAGTAGTACGATAACATATTTGCCATTGTCCATGTTAAACCTCTCAAGAATCGTCTGAATATATCTCTTTTGGGATAGCCAAATTAGCCTTTTGGATCGATCTCGAGTGATCCTCATCCCAAGAACCTATATGGCTGGTCCCAAATCATTCATAGCAAATGAATTACTCAATGCTTTCTTAAGAGAAATAATTTTACCTTTATCCTGCCCAACAATCAACATATCATCAACATAAAAGTATGAGTATGAGAAATTTACCTCTATCATACCATTTCATGAAAACACAATGATCAGTGTGTGTATTCTTAAATCCATGATGATTCAAGATGAATTCAAATTTCTTGTACCATTGGCGTGGTGCTTGCTTCAAACCATAGAGACTCCTTTTGAGACGGCACATAAAATTCTCTTTTCCCGGATGTATGGATCCCTCAACTTGCTCCATGCATATTTCTTCCTCAAGGTCTCCATGTAAGAAATCCGTCTTATAATCAAGTTGTTCAACCTCTAAGTCAAAACTAGCTACGAGATACAACACAACTTGGATTGACGACATCTTCACTAGGGTGAGAATATCTCATCGAAGTCTATTCCTTTCTTCTGATTGCATCCTTTAACAACAATCCAGCCTTTGGGATTGTACACCCATTTGTACTTTAGAGCTTGTTTTCCTTTTGTTTGCTTCACAAGATCATAGGTATGATTCTTGTGTAAGGATTGCATCTCCTCTTATACAGCCCTTTCCCAATCATCTCTGTTATCACTTGCTATGACTTTGGCATAGTGTTGAGGCTTGCCCTCATTGGTAAGTGTCACGTACTTGTTTCGAGGGTATCTGGACAAAGTTTTTCTTTCTCTAGTGGAACGCTGAGGCTCGGGTTCTACTGGATCATCTGCTTTCTCCACTGCTCAACCGCCTATCTGAGATTGCTCTATTGTGGCTTGCTCATCATTGATCTCAACTTCATCATAATTTCCCTCAACTTTTATTTCATCTTGTACCACCAGAGATGGAATAGGATTAAAATACCCCTTAGTCCGCCTAGAATGGGCTTCTTGTGACCTCTTGCACTCGCTAATAGTCTTTTCCTAGAGAAAGACAAAATCTCTATGCTTCTGAAAATATTTTTCTGGGTTGGATCCCACAACTGATACCCAAACTCATCTTTGGGTTATCCAAGTTAGATGCACTTCTTTGTTTTTTGAATCTAGCTTGGCCCGCTCATCTTTAGGAATGTGAACAAATTATCGACATCTAAACTCCTTTAGATGGTCATATGTTACCTTTTTCTTTGACAAAATTCCCTCCGGTATTCCTCCGTCCAAGGGTACTAAAGGGGACATGTTGATGATGTCAACACCGGTATTTATATCTTCTCCCTAGAGTGCTTTAAGGAGGTTGGCATGGGAAAACATGCACCGAACTCATTCTTCAATGGTGCAATTCATTCTCTCACCAAATTCATTTAACTGAGGTGTCTTTGGCGCCATCTACTCAAGTTAGATACCATAGAACTTCCAGTATACTTCAAATGGTTCGCGGTATTCTCCACCATTAGCCGCTTTGACAGACTTCAGCTTCTTGCCCATCTCACGTTCCACCCTTGCATGGAACTCCTTGAACGCCTCAAGCACCTGGTCTTTTGTTTTAAAAATACACCTTAACCTTTCTCGAATGGTAATAAATTAAGGTTACAAAATACAATGAACCACCAAGAGATCTTTCATTCATAGACCATACATTAATGTGAATTAAATCAAGAATATGCTCTCTTCTACGTGGATATGTTGGTCTTACAAAAGAAACTCTATATTGCTTAACAATCAGTGCAATGGTCAAGTGTTGTACCTTTTTATGTCTAAGAGGATGTTTTTCCGGGCAAGGATCTGCAAACCGTTCTCGCTCATATGGCTGAGCCTCTTGTGCCATAGCTCTATACTTGAGTTCTTGTGAGCACTATTAACCTCTCACTAGCAAATTTGTCCTTGCATGACCTATAGGGATCCATCTTTTCTTTTTCTTCTTTAGAACTTGCACCTGGTGAAGCTTGTGGGATAATTGGCTTCTCCCTTGCTTGCTCGATTCTTGCTTGTTCAACACTTTCTTCTTCAAATATTGAAAAAGAAGTTGTATTCTCTTTTGCATGGAATCCAATCTCATTCTCCATCTCCATCGAATTCTTCTTTAGAGACAAAAAATAGAATACCATATTCTTGGCTTATACAATCAACATAGTTTGCCTTTTCCTGAACTCTTTTATTTATGGATTCAGAGGCATATTTCCCAAACCTCTCACTATTATAGCATTTGATGTGAAACTTGTCATACCCGGGTTTTGGTCTTCATCTACTACGACATCCAAGTGATTCTTCTCTTTCGTGGCTATTATTTGACCTCTAACATTGGTTGTAGCCATGTCCATGTCTATAATCTTGCACTCGACTGCATCCTTCTCTTTGTTGGCTCCCACCATCTTCTCCCTTTATTGGATAAGCAAGCATCTTGAATTCCCGCTTCACGACTTTCTTCTTATTCTTCTTCTTTTCTTCATAAGCTTGCAATAAGCCTAGAATTTGCTCTATTGCCATGGCCTCCAAGTCTTTTGTCTCCTCAATAATGGAAACTATGTGCTCGAACTTTGGATTAAAACATCTAAGAACTTTCTCCATAATTCTCACATTCTCCAACTTTTCACCATTTCTCTCAAGGTTATTAGCAACCGTTGAAACTTTTGTAAAATAACCCAAAATGAATTCACCCATCTTCATATGCAATGACTCAAACTCCCCTCTTAAAGTTTGAAGACGTGCCTTCTTAACTTGATCTGCTCTCTTGTGCAACACTTGAAGCTTCTCCCATGCTTCCTTGGCCGTCTTTGTTCCGGAAATCTTCTCAAAAGTGTCTTCATCTATCCCTTGATAGATTAGACAGAGAACCTTCTTGTCTCTCTTTCTTGAATCTCTCAAAATATTTAGTTGAACTTGAGAGAGTTCACCTTCGTTCTCCAAGTTGGTGTGATCTTTCTCAACTATCTCCCCTGTATTATGTGCTCCAAGGAGGGCCATCATCCTTATACTCTAATTATTATAGTTGCTCTTATTGAGCATTAGGACTTGGAAGGGAATAACATTATTTTCCATGGTAAGAGGATCTTGTGGCTCCAATACCACTGTTGGGAAAAATTAATATTTCCCTCTTTGTGTGATCAAGATGATAAATGAAATAGGACACCATAATTTGGTAACGCAGTAAACCTGAATCGGGAAAAACTGCGGGACTATGTAGTCCAAATCTTCCACTATAAGAGGATATAGTAGGGTTATAAATATCTCACCCATGTAGAATGGATTACAAGGCTACTCACACAATGGTGGATACTCACTAACTGGAGAGGATGAATACTTCTATCTAACTCCTCACTCTAAGAGTTGATCTCTCACACTAGAAGGAATGAAAGTTGTTATGGATTGGAGTGCATGGAATTGAATGACGAACTGTTTTCCATCATCTCTAGAATTCTCTTCCAACTCCCCAACTACCATAGTTAATGCTTGGAGCCATCTAAGATGCACTCTAGATTCTTTCCCCATCTTCCTAGAAACATCTCTCATTTCCACTAATGGAGAGTTCTAGAATTAGGGAAGAAACCAACACCTCCGGTCCTCTGATACTAGCTCTCTTTCCTTTTAGGGAAGATTTTTTTAGTTTTTTTATATTGGCTCATTTTCATATTTGGCAAATTCTAGTTTGTTTCATCCACTCAATTCACTTTTTTACTTTAAAGCAATCCTCGCCATTCATTTCACTATTTTGTTAAAAAGAGTACCCACATGTGGGAGCCAAATTTTTTAAAAAAAACTAGAGGGAGTACATGCTATTACAACTCAAAGTCACACAAAATCACAAGAAAAAGTCTTGTGCGAGACTGTCTCACAGTGAGATCAATAATTAATGTTCAATATTATGAAGTTTAATTAGAAATGGGGTTCCAAAAAAAGTTTGGAAGAGGAAGGAGAACGGAGGGATTTAGGTGCAAATACTAGTTTTTGGGGGTACTGAGCATAAATAATTGGGGAATTAATGATTCTGTGTCATAAGAATCTCGCGGGTCAATAATCCAGGTAGGAGAAATTCACGGATCAAGGTTTTCCTCATATTCGTGCAATGTGCGGGTTTTTTAATACTAGACTTGATATTTTATTTTTAGTAGTTGATGTTTCAACCAAATCTTGTGATGTTATATTATAGTCCCCTTTTCGATAAAATAATGTGTTTTAAAATTTAATTTTTGATCTTATAATGTAAAATATTTTGTTTATGTGTTAAATTTTCTACACTTTACTTATTTGACACTAATTTGAGATATTTTACTATTTTAATTTTGAAGTTTTAACTTATATTTTGTTGTTTATTGATGTGTTTTATTTTTAGCATGTCATTTTAAAAATTAGTATTGATGTTTATTATTTTAAATATTAAATATTTATTTAATACATTCTTGATATTTCAATAATGTGACTTGGTTTTTTTAAATTTTTTAATAGTGATGTTTTATGTTTCCCGATGTCAATGTCACATTTTGGTGCACACAGTAAAATTCATGTGCATTTTTATTCAATGTATGCTTTGATGTTTCAATAGGGTTAATTACTAGTTATTAAGTTTTAATTGTATTGATGTTTATATTTTCCTATGTTAGTATATTATTTTTGGTGCATACTTTGATGTTTTAAATTTTGTGCATTATTTTATTTGATATATAAATATTTTAATTTAATATAATTTTAACAATTATAATTTGATGTGTATTTTAGTACATTATTTAAAGTTTAACTACTTTTACGTGTGGTTGTAATATTTTCCTTTGATGTTTAATTATTTTTATTTGATGATTATAATTTAAATCTTGATGTGTATTTTTAGTGTTTTTATTTGATGTTTAACTTTTTTTTTAACATGTGTTATTAATGTATTTGATGTATAATTATTTTCATTTGATGTTTAACTATTTGAATTGTGTAAGTACTTTTAATATTTTATTTGATGTTTAACCATTCTAACTTGATGTTAATTTTTATTATTTCTTAATGATGTTCAGATGTTTAAATTTATATGTAAAGTGTTATATTTCATATTTAATTATTTTTAGTGTAGTGTATTTTAAATATTTTTATTTGACGTATAACATTTTTTATTTGATGTTTTAGTGTTTTTAATTAATTTTAAATTATTCAATGTAATTTTGTTTTATTAGAACTAGATGATTCTAATGAAAATGTCTGAATGTTGTTGGGCCTGATATCAGGCATAAATTCCAAACCCATTTTCAGCCAAAAGGTCGAATGACGCCGTTTAAGTATTTATCTTCCTTGACCTGCCGATTTCCACCTTTCTCGACCGGTCGGCGCTGCGAGTTTGACGCAGTCATCTCCGGTAAGAAGTGGCAAATTGTTCAGCGTCTCGACTATAGTTCAACGTCTCTGGCATCTTCCATGAATCATTCAATGACAATCAATTATTGTTTACCATCTCAACTCTCACAAACCTGTAAATACGACTCTATCAGCATCTCCGGAAAGAAACGAATGCCTCAAATGGTCATCGATTGAGGACTAAAATGGCTCAGATAGTCATCAATCAATCGTTCGATGTCTTCAGCCTCTCTAATTCCTGGGCTACACCGGTGAGGGTTTCGGGAGCGAAATTGGGTACTAGATTTCGACGCTGGTGAAAGGAGGGGCGGAGAAATGAGTCTCTTTTCAGCATACTTTCAATTCAGTCCCTGAATTTCAAAGGCTCTTTAACGGGAACCACTAAATTTAATCTGCTCCCATTTAATGTTTCCATAATTTCTAATTAGCCACTGGCCTTACCATAGGAGACAGTCTCGCAGGAGAAGAACTCAAATTACAAGGATTTTTTTTATTTTCAACAAATATGTTTGACGTTCATATTTTTACTTATGTGCAATAACAATATATAAATAATAGATATTTATAAAATTCTTATTCCGACGAATCGAAAAGTATTATAATATTTATCTATTTAAATATAAAAATAAATTTGATTAGACTTAACAAAAAATAATAAGTGAGACGATTGATAAGATGTTTTCCTGTAAATGATTCTGTATTACTGGAAAGAATAACTAGAGTAGAATTACATAAACAATCATAGTACTGAAATAACTCTAGTTTATTCATTAATCTTATCCTAATCTAATCATTAGGTTGACTGATTATAACGCATCACCCCTTGAAAAAAGTGTCGGATACTGAGAGAAGTAAAGTTTGAATCTGAAGAAATCAAACAGTAGACGAGAGAGACCCTTGGTGAAGATGTCCGTAATCTAAAGGGAAGTAGGAACATGAGCAACACACAGCTTGCCAGATGCAACTAACTCTCGAACAAAATGGTATTCGATGTGGTTTGCCCACTTGTGAGCAATTGGATTTTGAGCCAAGAAGATCACACTACTTTTATCATACAATAGAAGTGGAGAACCAGAAGAAGGAACACAGAGATCTCGGAGAACGTGAGCCAACCAAATAACCTTGGAAGCTGTGTTGGCAAGGGCCCGATACTCAGACTCGGTGCTAGAATGAGAAACAGCGGGCTGCTTCTTGGAACTCTAAGAAATAAGGTTTCCACCAAGAAAAAAACATAGCTATAAGTGGAGCAACGAGTCACACGACAATGGGACCAATTAGCATCATAATAACCCAAAACTTTGGGAGAGCTAACGGAGCGAAAAGAAAGACCAAAATGAAAAGTGTCTCAAACATATTGCAGAATCTGAGTAACTACACCAAAATGATCATGTCGAGGGTCTTGAAGATATTGGTTGACCATGTTGATTGCAAAGGCTGAATCAGGATGAGTAATCATCAGATACTGGAGAGCCCCGACCAGAGAATGATAAAGTGTCAGATTCCAAAACCGAGAGCTAGTGAAGCTATCAAGCTGTGAACCTGAGACAAATGGTGTAGAAACCGGAGAAGCATCAAACATCCCAGCACGAGTGAGAATATCCTTGGCATACTTAGCTTGGTCGAGAAGTAGGGCAGATGAAGTTGGAAAAACTTCTAAGCCAATAAAATAGTGTAGTACGCCTAAGGCTTTGAGGGCTAACTCCCGATGCGTCCGATCAACGAACGATCAAAGAAGAGTTGAATTGTCATCCATAAGAATGATGTTATCGAATTAAAATAGCAAGTAAAATCACGATGATCCTCAAGACAGAATGAACAGAAAAGTTTTAGCAGAGTTACACTAAAATCGGCGTGAACCAAATAGGTGCTGAAGCGCTGAAAATATGCTCAAAAAGGTTTCTTGAAACCATAAATGGCCCTCTTAAAGTGACATACATAATCTAGATGAAGCGGGCCTTATAGCCAACTGGTTGCGCCATATAAACTAGAGTGGCAAGCATGTCATTGATAAAAGTATTCTTGACATCCAGCTGATGAAGCGGCCAGGAGCGTATAGTGGCAATAGCAAGAAGTGTTCGAATAGTGGAGGCATTAATCATAAGACTTACGGTGTGCTCAAAGAAGAATCTAGGAGAACCCTTGCGCCCCGAGACAAGCCTTATGGCGATCAACTGTGCCATCAGGATGATACTTCAGCTGATAGACCCATTTGGAGCCAACAATAACATCTGTTGGGCGAGGGACTAAATCTCAAGTGTGTTATCCTCAAAGA
Source organism: Rubia peregrina (assembly GCA_032355705.1). Classification (NCBI taxonomy): domain Eukaryota; kingdom Viridiplantae; phylum Streptophyta; class Magnoliopsida; order Gentianales; family Rubiaceae; genus Rubia; species Rubia peregrina. Next base: position 3,348,262 of record JAULKK010000001.1, on the reverse strand, counting down.
GCCACTATCTCATCATCCACAGCAGTTACCCAAGCTGGATCCTAAAGAGCCGTGCAATAATCTGTGAGGTTCGTCTGGGCAGTATAACAATAAGACCACGAGCCACAATTTTATAATAATCTCTACGCTGAATTGCACTAGTCACCAAATGAGTAGCCATCTGATGCGTGAGAGACCGAGTTGGAGAGGCCACGAGAGATGTCTCGGTCGAGGTGCCCAGAGAAAATAAGGGCTAGCTGGCGGAGATATAAACTAGGCACGAGGAACTGGATTGATAATAGTGCGATTTGAATCCACAGAGCAAATGGAGCATGGTGAGAAAATGGGATGAGCAGCCAAGGGAAAAGTGGGTGCCGAATCACAATCAAGATCTATAAAAGCAGATAAGTCCAACATCGTCAATGTATAGCCAATCGCCAATACGGTGGAGAAGGCGAAAGGAAAGAAAGTCTCATCAAATTGGGCATGACGAGTTACATAGACTTTTCCAATAAGTTACATAGACTTTGCCAGTATAAGAATCAAAACGTCGAAACTCTTTGTACTAGGAGTTGTAGTCGATAAAAACACAAGAAATGCTTTGGGGAGAAAGCTTGTGTATAGCAATTGGGAGAGCAAATGGAAAAAACCTATAACCAAACAGATGAAAGTTTAGGATCCCAATTGTAGAGAAGCCAGAAAAAGAAGCACCTTGTAGAGTCGGAGTAGGTAATTGGTTGATGTGTAAACTGTCATGGCAAAGGGATCTCTCCAATAAAAAAAAGTGGGAGATGCAGTGGAAGAGCATCGTGAGACCCATTTCTGCAACGTGTCAATGTTTATGTTTTGCTTGACAGTTTTTCTCTGGAGTTGACGGGAACGAAACCTGATAATGAATGTCTTTGGAGGCAAAATGAGACAGTAAGCGCGTGTTTAATAATTCCATGCCACTATCACTCTGAAATACCTTAATTTGAGATGAAAACAAATTCTTGACAAGTGTCTTAAACTACAAATAAGTGTCAACAAAATTTGATTTGCGACGAATTGGAATAAGTTATGTAAATCGAAAAATATCATCCACAAATAAGGCATAATAAGCAAAAAAAACTAATAAAACCAGGAAGGGAACCCACAAATCACAATGTACTAGATCTAGTACGTGTGCAACACATTTAGGGTTCTCAACAGGCGCTAACCATTAACCTTTCGCCATAACAAAAGGGGCACTTGTGTGTCTTTTAGGCAACAAAGAAGAAACGAAAAGTAAACCAGACTTCTGCAAGCTAGAAATGACTGCAGTAGGGACATGACCCAATCGAGCATGCTAGAGCTCGTATGACGTCCGTCCTTTATTTTGCTGTAAAAAGGAAACAGATATGCCTCTCCCCTATCCAAAACATATAGTTCACCTTCACTTTGCCCCGACCCACTACTGCCTTAGAAACTTTGTTCTGAATCACAATTTTTTGGTCATCAAAAGTGATAAACACATTCAAATCTCTGGTCAGTTAATAATAGACAACAAATTCATATTAATATCACGCCTAACCAGAACATTAGATAATCATACATCATCAGAAATCCGAGAATCGCCAATATAAGAAATCGGAAGAGGGACGCCATTAACTACATAAACATGAGAATGACCAGAGTAAGGTGTGACGCTCTCTAAACCCGAAGCAAAAAATGACATATGATTAGTCTCACAAGAATAACCATACCAGTTTGAAGTGCGAGATGAGGGCTCCAACTCTAGGGATGATTGAATTTTTTTTAGCCAAGTGGGTAGAGTTTGAACGATATTTTTGGGCCAACATTTGGTAACTAGTCTTAGCATAATGACCGAGAAGACCACACTAGGAGTAGTGAGAATGGTTGCGGCTAGAACCAACACCAACTGATGACTGAGCAAACCAGGAGCCTTAGCCGTCATGCTATGCGCCAAAATGGCTGCCATGGGTGGTGCGTGAACCCCACGCGCCACCGCCTCTCTCCGATGCGTGATCCCATGCATGGTCGGTTGAGGGCTGATCACCCGCAGAAAAGGTAATTGGGCTAGACGCGAGAGAATTACGTCTCTGCAAATTCTTCAGAAAAGCCTCGTTGTTTTTGGCACAAGAAATAATATCTACATACAATGGCGTAGGAAAGACATTAATCTAATGGGTGGAAAATCCTTGAATTCTGGACCAAGGGCAGTTAAAAACCAAATTATCTGATCATCATTCGTCACATGGGAGGCCATAATAGATAATTGCTCAAATATTTCTTGAATTTGAAATGAAGTTCATGTACTGTACCAGATTTACGAAGGACTTAAGCATTAACATGAAAATGAAGAATAGTTGATGTGCTACTATTATGAAATGTTGAGATTTTTTCCCAAATCTCCTTAGATGTGGAAAGATCAGAAATCTCTACAAGTACTTCAGCGGTGAGAGAAGAGAACATGATACTGCAAACATGTTGATTCTCACAAATCCATTGATCATACTCAACATTAGCATAGTAATAGGCCACCTGCAAATTGATCTTGCCACGTCTAGTAGAGGTAGCGGCTGTGACGACAAAGGAAAGGGAGGCGGAGGAGCAGGCCAGCGGCTGTGACGACAAAGGAAAGGGAGGCGGAGGAGCAGGCCAGCGGCGAAGAGAGATGAATCGGACAAGGATTGAAGCCATCGATAAATCAAAAAAAACCCTGAGGCTTAAGAATATAACCAGCCTAACGCTTCCACATGAGATAATTTGATGATGTAAGCTTGATTATCATTAAGATAGCCTTTCTTTAGACATGATGAGAGGGTGAGAGATGCTAGGAAATTGCGTCGGAAAGGAGGGAGGGAAGAGTATGGTCGACTGAAAAAAAGAAGGGAGGCGACAGCCGTGAAAACAAATATTAGGTTTTAGATTTTAGGATCATAAATTTCCCTTATACCATGATATAATGTTTTCCTGTAAATGATTTTGTATTATAGGAAAGAATAAATAGAATAGAATTATATAAGTAATCATAGTAGTAAAATAAATCTAGTCTAGTCATCAGTCTCATAAAAATATAGTCATAAGGTCGACTTATTCTAACACCGAGTAATTGGGGATGAAGGGAGTGCTCTTTTTAATAACATGTTACATGTTAGAGTGCATGCTTTATTTTTTATTAAAAGAAATTCATATTCACTTCCTCTCAGTTTAAATTACACATTTAATTTTTTGACACCACTCTTTATCAAAGCTTGACACCCCCTATATTTGAATAGATTTATGAATAATAATACTATCATACATAGTATGTAATATTGTTGAATTCGTCATAACAAATAGTTTCTAAATGTAAACTTTTTATTTATTGTTATTAAATGTAGGTAAACATACTAACGGTCAAACTTATTTTTTTTAAAATAACGTAATAATGATTAATATGCAATTTAATTTGGGGAGAGAGGGAGTATTCATTTTCATAAGGCAAAGTCTTGTGAAAAAATATTTTTTCATAGTTTTATGGAAATATGTGGTTTAATTAGAATAATAAAATAGTAAAAGGTTTTAGTTGCAATATTAAAAAATTATTATGCAACGTCCAATAGTTATAAAGTTTATGATCCAATTAATACTACTTGAAAATTTTATCTTCATTTCTTCAAATTTGTAATTTGAACCTTGATATTTCCATGACTTATGGAAAGACCGTCTTTCAAAAGATGGATTCTTCTCCTTATTCATTTTCAATACTCCCTATGTTCAACTAATATTGACATTTCAAATTTTGGTACTTCAAATTTAGAAGATTCTAATTGAGTAGTGTAAATTGAATGTTGAATAGGAAAAGTGAAATATATGGAGAAGATTTAGGAGAATAATCTTAATTTTACTAAATTTGAAAGGTGCTAAAATAAAATAAACATATACTTAAAGAAAGTATGCCTTATAAAATGAACGGAGCGGGTATTTTCTTTGCACACTCTTGAAACTTGAGGTTTAAGGGAGGGATTAGATTGATTAGACGCAAGTCAACTTATCCAATTCCTAAAAGGGGTTGCTGTTGCCAACGTGTTTAAATCTTTAGCCAAATTTCCTTAAGAAAAAGGAACAGTATCTATAGCCACATAATAATAAAGCTATTAAAACTTTTGACCTCAAAAAGGAAAACAATATCTATAGCCGCACAATAAAGCTAATACAGTAACACGCTTGACTTGTTCACACCATCCGCTTTGAGGATTAAAGTCAAACATCTCTACAGTACGTATTCATTTCCTCCTCTATTATTATTTTACTTTTCTGATCAAATGTTTCTTTAATGCTACTCCCTCTGTCCTGCTTAATTTGCAGAGAGTTTTCAGGAGAAAATTTCTACAGTAGAAAGTACTCCCAAAAGCTGACCAGAAGTGACTCATTTCTACTTCT
>JAULKK010000001.1:3307051-3321534 GCA_032355705.1 Rubia peregrina | reverse complement strand
CAAAGGCCTCCTCAGCATTGTGGCCATTACTAGGTGAAGTACAACCATTTCGCCCCACAAGCTCATCAAGATTCAGCATACTGCCACTTCCACCAATGCCCTCAAAATAATCTGCAGCAACCTCATCATCAACATCAGAACCACTGTCAGATGATTCTTTACTGTCTGGGGTCCCATATGAATCTTCTGAATCAGAAGACCCAAAGCTATCCGCACTCAATGGCTCTTCATCCTCACTTTCATCTTCATCAATATCCTTGGTGTATATTCTCATTCCACCAATAGATAAAAAAACCCGGGTTTTCCACAGAAGAGGATGACTCAGCTAGACATTCATCTCCACTGCCATCATCAAGATCCCCATCCTCCTCATCTGATGACATCTCATTATCAAAGCTTTCTTTCTCCTCCACCTTGTTAGGTGTTTCATAACCAGGAGTAGTCCCCTCTACCTTGTTACAAAAACCCAAACCTCTATGAGAACTTTCCTCTAGTGTGAAACCTGAGCTATGCTCATATGCATGCGTTACCCCTTCCATATCCTTGACAAGTCCTTCATCTCTATAGGCAGCAATCTGGGACTCCTTAAAATCACCCAGAAGCATGGACTGTGAATTATTTAACTTGTGCTTTCGTCCATCCATTTTATCATCTGTATCTGCCTGAAAAAACCCTCATAACAATTATAAATCAACGGAAGACTGAAATATCAGCATCTGAAAGTGATCATCAAATTTCAGAATCTTGCAGCTTAACTTCATAACTAGGACAATTTGTACTTGAAATCAGTCCTTACGTAAAAATTAAATTTAAACCAGGTATCAAGAAACCAGCAAATGTATCAAATACAACTTGCTATGATTAAAAAAAACTTGAAATTTAACATAACAAAGATGAACAGCCAGCTTAAATCTAAACAACTGACAAAGGAGAATCTTTCAAATAAGAACTGATCTATCCCAATTCAAGGTTCACTTTTCTATTCTTTGCGCTATAAAAGAAACATTTTTGACCATTAATATCTTCTTTTGTGTGACTAAAAAATATTTTTTTGAAAATACATTACAAACATACTACATGTGTTTAGGACAAATTTAATCTAACAAGATCTCACTTGTGATAACATCATACCTACACAATTATGCCATTTTACCATCAAGATAATTAATTTTGACCAAATGAATAGAACAACAAAATATACACTTGAGCCTTCCCAATAAGAAGAAGACCAGCAAGCTTAAAAGAATCATCCTTGTCATGAAGATTAACTTAAAAATAATGCATGTGAACTTAATTCCTGTCTCCTGGCACACACATAAAAAACATTGAAAACTATATTTGCAAAACACGGAACAATTTACCTGGGAATCATAAGACGGGTACACAAAACCAATAGTATTTCCCACACTCTTCCTAGATTCGTTTCTTGGACCCGACCTGGAACCGGAACCGGACTGCAACTGCTTCTTCCCACTTCCATCAGCAGACCTTCCAGCAGAGCCTGGTTTTTCCTTCCCATTTTTCAATTTCCTCTCTGGATTTGTAAAATCCACATAAACTCTCTATGATTTTAGAATTAATAATAATCTGACGATATAAACGATCCTCGTGATTACAGTTGTAAATACCTCTGGAAGGAGGAGAACAGAAGGAAGGCGTCCAGTCGGATAACAAGCCGCCTTCGACGAAAAGGGCTCGATCCGTTGAAGAGTGCGGAGGTCTGCGGATCTTGGCTTTCTTGAACTTTTTCTTGTTCCCGCCGCCCATGGTTAGGGAGAGAAAGAGTTAGGGTGATACGCTGGCGATGGTGGTGGTTGACGGCGGAGATTCAGTTATAGGGGAGGAGATTTACCAGGATTATATAGGAGATTCAATCTGTCTGCAGAGAACTAGATGGCAATTCAGGTTGGATTTAGGATCGTGGGTTGGCGGGTAAATAACTTTTAACCCTATTCACTAACTTATACGGTAAACAATTGTATTAAGAGAACATTTTTAGACTAACTATTAGATTAATTATATATACACACTTTTAGATTCGGATTATTTAATTATTTATATTTTGAAATATTTTTTTAAAAATAAAATTATCATGTTATAGTAAATATAAACAAATGTCAAATCACTTCATTGGTATAATTAATTATAAAATGATTTGTGAATTAAGTCCTGATTCAGTGGTTAATCCACATTTTTTATAATAACGAGGTTGTGTTTCTCTATTATTGACACACTTTCCTGTTCGACTTATTTTTTTTATAGTGGCACACTTTCCATTTTTGGTAAGATTCTTTCAATTCCATCCACTCATTCTAAAATTTACACTCTACGTTCATTTTCATCCACTCATTTTCTTCACCTAAATCCAAACCCCTAAACTTATGGTGCCACCTATAGAGAAACGGAGGGAGTATGTGAATTTTAGAGCAAATTTTTAATGGAGATTATCCAACATTGTGAGACTATTCTGGTGGTCTTAGAAAGAGTAGAGGTGGCAAATAGGCGGACAAGTCGAATACAGAACGGATAATATGGATAGTTAAAAGTTATGTGTATGTTCCATTTTGACTCATTTTCTGATGGATTTAAAATGGGTTGGGTAACGGATGGTTGAAGCCTTGTCAACCGCAGGACAAAAAATATTCAACTCACGGCTTGAAATGAGTAAATTCACGGGTTTCAACCCATATAGATTTTTATACCAACTCACATGGGTAAATTCGTGGATTTCAACTCATTTATTAACTCATGTGAGTTTATATACCAACTCATGTGGGTTAAACCTGCAGATTTCAACTCATAAGAATAAACCCCACGATCAACACGCAAATCCAACTTATCCGACCTATAATTTTTAAATATCCATTTAACACGTGACTCGTTTAATTTAGTACTCCCTCCGTCCCAGCTTAAATTGCAGCATAATCATTGCACACCGTTCGAGACACATGTTCGACCCTTAATATGTGTAACTACGTATAATAACGGCAAATGAAAATTTATTTTTTAAAAACTACTTGTTACGACGAATTTAACAATATCACATACTATAATATTATTTGTTATATATCTATTCAAATATGTGGTCAAATTTTATTGCAAAACAGTGCCATAAAGTGTCCCTGCATTTAAGCATTGACAGAGTGAGTATTAAAATATAATTAAATATTATATTTTCTTACGGAGTATATAATATCTCTTGTATTTTCACATTAAACACATCATATTGCGTGTTTTAACTAATAGTGTATAATACTTCAGTTAAAATGGCGTTTGAGTTAAAAATCCGGAAGTTGGAGAGCGTAGTTTGTTAAATCGCCTAACGATTAAACCAATCTTGATAAAAGTCACTGTTATAACTATTAATGTCAGATCATAATTATTTATGTTTTGAGATATATTTTAAAAGTTTTTAAAATGATTAAAACCTCATTACATTAAATAATAACAAATAGCATACCACCTCAATTACATTGATTATAAAACGACATCATCTAACATTTAAACGGTTTAAAATAAGACTCTGTGCAGTTCATAAACTTTTGAAACGTGGCATTTGATAAATCTCAGCCAAAATTAAAAGGCAATGAAATGCATGAAAAATGGGGTAAAGAATATAATTCTTACGCCGGATAATAAGGAGTAGGCACCAGAAATGCATCGCCGGGATCCGCTAAGCAAAACGCGATGAGTTCGCCGGCGCCGGTTGCTCCGCCGGCCATCACTATTCTTTCCGAATCAAACCTAACCCTATCTCCTCTTGCTTTCTCCATAAACCTCGCCACCGCCTGTAAAAAATCAATTGCCAATTGATCAAGAAATTTGAATCATTAATACACCTAAAGAAATTAACCACATTAACCATGCAAATTCATTCACTTTTCAATAAAATTTGTCATGTTTAGCCCCTTTGCTGCATCCTCAAACATCAGAATACAATATTTTATTTTTTAAAAATCGGTAGCTATGCCCTACATGGCACTCGACAAGATATGGGACCCAGATCTATGCAGTGACGGTACTAAGTGGACGTACAATATCTTAAAGAAAACTTAAATAAAATGCCAACGGACATCACGGGCGGAAGGGTGAAAGATAAGGGAATTCAGTCGTGTCCTAGAACTAATATCCGCACCAGATTTTGAAGGTGGTGTTGGCGGACCCTCACCACCTCCTAGTTCTACTAATGATCTACGTTATAAGCTTCTATAGTAGAACGGAATCGAGAGGGCCTAGCGATTTTAATAAGGATTCTAGTAAGAGATTACTCTAAAACAAAGTGAAACTGTGAAAATGCCATCTCTATAAACCATTATGTGTTAGTATCTATTTTGAATTGTGACTTACTTTTCTGAACCGGGGTAACCCATGGTAATCTTGAAAATTGGCTATGTGTTTGAAGTCATTTAGTCCTTCGCTAGTACAAATAGATGCTGATGGATTTTTCCTTATCCAATCCTCCATCAAGTCAAAACACAGCTGCAAAGTAAAATAAAAAATCACCCCAACAATAATTAGTTCAAATAACACTATTTCACAATTTTCAAAATTTTCATTCTGAAAATTAAGATAAATAAAATGGAGTAGTTATGAAAATTAAAATTAAACCTGATTCTCTGCAAGTCCCATCTGAATGACACCATCTGGATTTGTGGTGGGGTGAAAAGGGTCATTTTCGTATGCTTTCCAACCATCAAAATATGGGGAATTTTCACCGTGTTCTTCGTTTGTAGCAATCTTGGATAAAAGGGCCATTGATAATTTGAGGTTTAATTAGAAATAATGGGTTAAAAAATCTGTGGTTTTGTGTGTCTTCTAAATGAAGAGATCTGGAGGTATTTATAGGTAGCAAAGTTGGTAGTATGCATGGAAAACACAGGAGAAAAGTCCACATCTTGAATGTTGAAAATTAAATAATTAACCACTTTAAAATTTACTGTTACACTAGGGAAAATTACCTAATCAAGCTAGCTAGCTAGCTAGCTTTGCCCAAAAGAATGTTAATAGGAAGGTTAATGTTGCTGTAATCCTACAAAATGGATGGTTGCAGTTCGGTAGCGGAATCAGACCAAAATATAAAGAAACTTAAGTGCGTTGATTTAAATATCTCTTCTACTTGTATGAAAAGGTTGGAGGTGAGAGCGGTAGTTAGGTGTTGTGTTTTACTTTTTCCTGGAGGTTTTACTTTATTTATCTTGTCGGTAGTTAAACGACGTCGTCTAATCAGTGCTAATTAACTGAAAAACTAGTAACATAATTTATGGCAGAAATAAATATACGCGGATTATTGAGGAGATTTGCGCGTTAACTCGTGAGATTAGAGGATTAATGATCACTCCTAAGTTTCACAATTAGAAAAGAGTTAGGTTTCTATACCTATTTCAATTGTTAAACTACTCTAATTATGATCTTTAATGCTCGCTCTAATAAGTTTTCGCTTCACCCTTGGTATTGGAATTTTTCTTTTGTAATTTTGAATTGTAAGCAATTCCTCCATTCGAAATTGTTACTTAGGTTGCTTTTTTCTTTCAAACTTTGAACAGTTTTTATAATTAAGTAGACCGGTTGCTTTTGACAAAATGACCAAGTAAAATGCATAGGAAAAAGTTAAGGCCGAGTTTTGAGAAAGACGGTCTTTCCATAGTCATATGGAAAGACGGGGTTGAATTAGAATTATAGAAAGGTAAAAGGTTTTGATTGCAGTATTAAAATTTTATTGTGAAACATATTGTAGTAAAAAACTTGAGTGAGACGGTCTCACTCATACTTATGATGAGACGGAGGGTCTAAATATAATTATTTAAATATGAAAAATGACATGGGGTACATTATGTAATTTTTAAAAGTTTACTTATTACTTTGTCTAACCATAACTTATGGTGAGACGGTCTCATATGAGTCTTTCTCTAAGTTTCTGACCCGATTAATGCAACCCGAAATTTTTATCTTGATTTCTTCTAATTTACACTTTAAACCTTGTTCTTTCCATAACTTATGGAAAGACCGTCTTTCAAGAGACTCACTCAAAAGTTAAAGTAATCTAATCTATTTTGATTATATAATATAAGACTCTAATTTTAGTTTTTAGTAAGTAATAACTCGCCTTCAAAAATCCATTGCATTTACAATTTAAAGTAATACAATTTACGGGGGAAATAATGTTAAGAGTCACGCTCGAGAAAGAACTAAATAAGTTACACTATTAAAACGTGTGAATGGAGATTCATTTTTCATTATGTGTATTTATAGCATAAAAAAACCAATTACACTATTGGAATCTATCAACACAAATTGTGTTTCTAACTTTATTAAGTGTGTTTTTGTCTTAAACGAATGGGTGACATCTTCTATAAATTTGAACACGAAAAAAATAGTGCGAATTATTAATGTTTGCTATTATTCATCCTAGTGATTTAAAGTAAATTAAACTTTAAAATAGTAAGAAAATAAGAATAAAATGTTAAATTTAATCAAAACAACATACTTCTTCCGTCCCAACTTAAGGTGCACACTTTGACTTTTGACACTTGACTCGAAAAATGTTTGAATATGAATATCTTTAACTATGTACAATTAAAAATTATAAAAAATTAGTATTCTGAAAATACACATTAAGATGAATCTAACATTATGCCACATGATAATATCCTTACTTATATATCAATAGAATTTTATAGTTTAAATTAGTTAACTTTAACTAAATGAATAGTACAAGTGTAGCTTATGATGGGACAGGGTATATAGATTTAAAACTAAGGTAAGATGAACTAAAATGCAGACAAATCGAAGATATTGGTATCTTAGCTCCTACTCCCTCCGTCCCATAATTATTGGCTTATTTACTTTTTCAAAGTTAAAATTTGTAAACTTTGAACCTAAATATCAATATATATATATATAATAGCATGTGAGATATTGTTAAATTCATCTTAACGTCTATTTTCTAAATATTAATTTTTTTAATGTGAAATTATTTATGTAGTTAGAGATATCGATGGTCAAACATGATAATTGAAGACCGTAAAAAAGTAAATAGGCCAATAATCTTGGAACGGAGGGAGTATTATTTTAAGTTTATCTGAAATGAATTGAACTAAAGTTAACTAAATATAAATATTTATTAAAAATAGGTATGATATGACAAAATTAAGTTAAATCCTATCAAATTAAATTTCTACTGAATTGAACTAAACTAAATTAAATTAAAATAATCTAAATTAAACTGAGATGAAATGCAGATAAACTCAGGTTAGCGATGCTATTTTAGATTGGGAATTGGTCGTAATTGCTTGCGGTGGTGAGACAAAGAAAGTGCACGTGATAAGAAGAAATCGAAAGTCGCCACGCCTTCGTACGCAAAATTCAATTCTACTGTGCGTAGTAATAATTTCACATGCACATGCATTTATAGAAATTCAATTCTACGTAAGTACGCATCTCCTATTTCTGGAATTTTTCGAGTCTTCTTTGAGGTTTTTACTGGTTTTTAACTTTCTATTTCCAGAAATTATGCTGTGTGTCCAATTAATGTTTCACTAATATGGAAATTTCAACAGCTGAAAAGCTGGGTTTTGTTGATTTTATCCTCTTTCTTTTCTGTAAAAAATAATCATCAATGGATATTGTCTTAGATTTGTCAAGTCGGCATGTTCCCCAAGTTTATGAATGCCATTTGTCGACGAGTAATTGGACCACTCCATTCAAAGGGAGGAAAGTCCATGTACTTTTTAATATAGAATTGTAACTTCTTTTTTTAAAAGTTTCCTGGGTTAGATTTACTGCGATAAAGTTTTCCGACACTGGTATATAGTTGGTGGGAGGAAATTCACTAACTATTTTTTTTAAATATTTTGATGTTAGAAGGCTATTCTCAACGCGTCTCAATGTTGCTTCAAGTCTTTCGACATTGGTACTCAAAAGGGTGGAATTAGTAAATATATACAGTAGGGCAGATGAGAAAAAATAAAATAAAAATTCCAATTTCTTAACCTATTAAAAAGGATTGATAGGGGAAAATTCAAAATTATTTACAGTAATTTTCTCCCCCGTGTATATCCATCCCTAATAGTCGATCGGTGGAAGGAAACTAACAAAATACTTTGCAAGCCTTCTGATGTTGGAAGGCTATTCTAAACTTTTCAATACTTTTCAGCACTGCAATAATTCTTCTGATGTCTGATTTTACCACACTTTTGGATTCAATTTATAAAAATTAAAAGTTCAAAATGTATTTTTGACATTGATTTTTCTTAGAATCAAACTTTTGATACCTACCTGTACGCCATAATCCAATTAATTATAAATATCACCAATCTTCGCAAATCCCTACTCCTAGACCTCTTAACACTAAACCACTAGATCTCTAATCCTTTATTTGATGTCTAGTGACAGGACCAATATCCATTAATCTTTAATTTATTTTCTTTTATAAATAAGTTGAAATAAAAGTGGAAAGTAAAAAAAAAATCCTTTTTCCTAATGGTGAAAAGTGAATGGGACATTTCTTTGTGAAAGTAATTAAAATCAGTTACTAGAATAGTGCAGAAAGAGAATATAGGTTGTAAGATTCAATCCCTAATTAAAACAACACTAATTTTAGCATGGTCGGCATTGGGGGAGCAATTAATGGTTGAAAATTCGAAATTATAACTATTTATGGCTGCCGAGACGTGTGTGAACGGAAACAAGCCGTCGAATGAATGATCGTTTGGAAAAATTTAAGCGCAATTCTAAAAATGGGATACCAAACTGTGAATTTCACTTAAGAGTAGGTACCAATTTGAACATTTTCTCTTTATCGATGACATGTTGTACAAAGCTTTCGGAGTGTTGGAGGAAGATCTCTAATACTGAAACCAGCACAAAGGTGTTTAATTATGTATCAATAATAATAGAATTAATAGATTAAATATGTATCGTGGTATTTATAGCACTACAAATCCTCGTAATAATATTAGGTTCTAGGTGTACAGTTCTTATCGGAATATTCATCTTACCATAAAAGAATTGGTGTCTCGTCATACTTCCTTAAGTAATCTACATTCACGGGAACTTTCATTCATCGTGGGATTCGGCCTAGTAAGGACATCAGAACCTGATCGATGGATTTCGGTCATCAGCGGTCTTTCCTAAACTTATGGAACAATTACTGTATTTTTTTAAAATTTAAACATTGTATTTTTTAATTTATATGATACTCCCTCCATCCCACCATTATTGGCATATTTACTTTTTCACGGTCTACAATGATCATATTTGACCGTCAATAACTCTAGTTACATATATATATATATATAACAATTTCACATACAAATTTGATATTTAGAGAATAAGTAGATGTTAAGACGAATCTAACAATATCTCACATAATGTATTTATTATAAATATATTAGCTTATATTTAGAGTCTAAGTTTTTCAAATTTGACCTTGAAAAAGTAAACATGCCAATAATAGTGGGACGGATGGAGTATATATTAAACATTGTAAGCTAAAAAAATAAAGGGAATTTTACACGTATAACGTTAACTTTAGGCTGAAAGTGTCAAACTCTGCAAAATGAGAAAGTGTTAAAGTAACCCTGACTTTATGACAAAATGTGTAGTTATAACATTTTGTCACTATTCCAGCGTTGACTCGTCAATTTGGGTGTTGACCAGACCTAAAATGACAAAAATACCCTTGCTCCCATAAGTTGAAAATACCCTTCTCTTTTTATTTTTTTAAAAATACAGGGATAAAATTATCATTTCCTTATATTCCGGCCAAATCTCCTATTGACGATCGAAGTCCAAGGCGCACAAGGTTAGATTGATACATACATCATATAGTTAATGTTATTTTGACACTTTCTCATTTTGCAGGGTGTTTCATTTTGCAGGGTGTTTCGTCTATTTTAAAGGTCTTAAAGAGTATCTAGATAGGTTTCCACTTTCGGGTTGCTTAATTGATGGCTCTGGCGATAATGGACTTTCTCTTCACAAATGAATGTGAACATTAGCAACACTTGCGAAGTGAGTGTACAATCGTGCATAATTTGGCCATAAAAATTTACGTAATTAAACATCCATTTACTAGGGTTTCCATTTTTGGGTGTTACTTGTAAATATGTGATGAGTTTATGGAATTATGGACCGCACTATTTCGTACTCCATTTTGAACTCTTTATATGCCTTCCACCATACATTTCTATCATGGTCTCTAAATATTGTCCCTCTTCTAAATGGTATATAAAAATTAAAAATAAAATGAGTGGTGTACGTTGAATTGGGAGAATAAAATGTAAATTTGGTGAATGAAAATGATATAGGGTATGCCAAAATAGGAAACTGTCGATATAAAAAAAATCATCACAAAAAGAAAAGTATGTCAATATAAAAAATCCAGGAGTATTTTCTGATGTTATAATGTTGCAAAATGGCGTTCGGGAAGTAAGGGCCATTCTCGGAAACTTATTTTCAAATTAGTTCCGTAAAAAATTTATTTGATGAAAAATAGGCATTGTTCTGTCAAATTTATATAAATTGAATTAAAAATTAGTGCATTAAAAACAGTAATAATATGACTAAAATGGCCTAAATTTCATTAAATTAAACTTTTGTTAAACTGAACCAAATTGAAGTACATATAAGATCATGAGAACACTACCTTAGATTAATTTAGTCATATTATTATTATTTTCAATACACTTATTTTAGTTAGGCAAAGTTTTGGGAAAGACGGGGTTGAAATAGAATTATAAAAAGGTAAAATGTTTTAATTGCAATATTAAACATTTATTATGAAACATGTTGTAGCTATAAGTTTATGACCCGACTAATGCAACCCAATTTTTTTATCTTGATTTCTTCTAATTTGCAGTTTAAACCATAGTTTTTTCATAACTTATGAAAATACAGTGTTTCAAGAGACACACTCTTTTAGTTAAGTTTATTTCAATAAAAAAAATAAGTTCGAAGAGCAAGGCCTAAGGCAAAGTATGGTCATATTCTTTCAAACTGATTTCTTACTAAGATGAACTGATTTGAATCAAAATTATACATGAAAGATATAGATATAATAGGTTAAAATTAAGTAAAGTAGTATCAATTTAAAATTTGACTGAACTGAACTGATTTTTATTTATTTTTTAAAAAAACACTCCTAGCAAAATAAAGCTAGTATGTTCACAAAACTAATTTCTTACTAAACTGAACTGAATTGGTAAAGGATAGAAATAATAGAAATATGAACATGATTGCAAATTTGCATTGACCACCGGTGGCCTAGCTTGCCTAAGGTAAAGTTAAAGTGGTAACCATAACTTATGTTTAAGTACGTAATTAAGAAGCGGTCATCACTAATCATCACTTCAGTAATTAACGGTCAATGCTTTCAAATTGAGTTCACCTTGTTTATTTTATAAGTACCTTGTTTATTTTATAAGTAGCATTATTATTGCAAAGATAGTGGAGTGCACAAGCCATCACAGCTTTTTGGAGCTGCACGTTTTATTGGACAAATTGTTTGCCTTCACTACTAATTGTTTGGTTGTAGTTAGGGCTTCTTCTCAACAGCTGAGCTGAGCTGAGCTGATCTGATCTGATCCGAAGGGTGTATTTGGTTGAGTTATATTTATAAGTAAAACTGACTTATTTTGAAAGTAGCGGGAAGTTAACTTCTAATTTCCCCCTAAAAATAGCTTATGCTTTCAAAATAAACTGTTTTTTAACACTTTACCAACCACTAAAAAATGTTTTGCTTATAAGCAAAGCAGCTTATAAACTCTGTCAAACAGAGTCATGAATTGAACTGAACTAAAAATAAGTTTGCTGAAAATAGTGTTCTCTCCGTTTTGTTCTGCTTGGCACCAATCATAGTTTTAAATGTTTTTATTTTTGCAAGTTGAAATATGTAGAGAGTAAAAAGTTTAATGTGTAGTTTAAAATGATTCACTTTTTGCCATAAAGGGAAATGTGTCAATCTTAATAAAATATACAAAATGGTAAGTGTGTCAAATTTAAGCAAAGGGGATAGAGATATGATTAAGATAAACTAAATTTCATCAATTAGTTTTTTACTAAATTGAACTGAACTGGATTAATTTGAATTGAATTGAAGTGCTATTACGTTCTAGAGGGTCTTTCTTCCTTTTCGATATTAATTTTCTGCATCTGTATAACAATCTGGTGCTAAAGAATATGGTTGATTTATCTTTCCGAGATACATATAAAATTTGTTGGTTTAGTACTAAGAAGCAACCTTGAGAAAAATTCACAACATCAAAGTACTCAAAATACGGTACGTAGGCCACTTTATTTGCACTTCAATTTAGTAAAAGTTTGATTCGATGAAATTTAGTTATATTCAATTTGATTCAGTTCAGATAAACTCCAAGGAACGGGGCCTAAATGCACATGAACAGACAAGAACGATTATTCTTAATCAATGAAATAACACAAGCTTTTGAAATAGCACAAGTTTGATTCAATGAAATATAGTATTTGCCAATGAACCAAGGAACGGCACACAAACATGGAACTTTTATCTCTCTCTGCACTTTTTACACAGCAACTTCAACCCAACACAAGAAACTTTTCAACCCACAACACATTTTGATCTTTTCTTCTAATCTTCTATGCTTAGAATCCAATTTCAGAATCAAAGATGAGCACATTTTCGCTTGCCGGCCAAGCACTGAAAATGACCGGTCCTATCATGAGAATGTGCACTATTTTAGGCTTTGAAAACGGTAAGGAAACTCCCTACCGGAGTCTAATCTACGTACACATACTCCTACAGTCCAGGTGCCTGACAAGAACGGTTAAAATGAAAGTACAATCATATATTCCTAACGATACAAGAAGATTATACTTCTTTACTTCCACTGCAGCATGTCATTGAAGTTACATATGGCACAGTTTCTGGAAATAACTTACAAGGATATCACTGCAGCCCAGTACGAGAAAATCTGCCAAAAAAAATCTGATTCTTGTACATGGCCTTGAAATTTGCCCATTTCAGAATTTTTGTGGCTGACTAGCTCTTCCAAAGAACTGGTCTATTTGCCTGTTTCCATGGATCTTCAGATTACCACTCGTTTTGGCTCCAATTTGGTTTGTTCGGGTACTCATCTGAGCAGCTCTATTGTCCTGCTTGCAAGAAATAGAGGATTGCTGTTACACTCGGTTTGCGAAAAGAAAGAACCAAATTAATCTTCCAAGAAACACTTCAAAACCAACGCACGTCATTTTTACGTAGCTAACATCAATGTCGGAAGTCGGAACCATAATATCTGTGCCTTTGAGGATCTAATGCACCCCAAGAAATCATCACAGGCTGTTTATTAATTTTAAGGAACATGGCCAAAGTATGTTACGTGGAAACACTCGTAGTCATTTGCACAAATTGATCTGTTATCATGTGCTACAATACAAGGGTAAGAAAAGATTGTCCAAAAGAATAAGGTATGTGCTGCAAATGGGAGAAGCTCAAGTCAAATTCTTTTTGGACACTGAACTGAAAAATGCACCAGATTAATCCAACAACACAATGACATTCATTTGAAACAACAAATTTGAAAAAGTGTTGTCCTTTACCTTCTCTAATCATGTGCAAATGCAGGACAAGTTGACTAATTAAGTAGATGGCTATTTTCTATATGATGCCTGATATTTTGTTTAAGAAAGTGTACTATGTTCTTTTTCAACAAGAACACAGCATCGAAAACAAAGATAGAACTCAACCATTCAAATGTGCACATAAAGCAGTGCCTTTTGCAGGAACGGATAATCAAATGAAAAGTAAAACGCATGGATGTTCCAACTTCAGAAATATAAGCATATCTTCAAAGTAAACAATGCCACAAGAGCAAGAACTCACCAATGGCGATTGGTTGAGAGACCTCAGAACCTTGATTGTGCCACCCCTACCATCAGCCCCAACGGCAATCAAGTCTCCAGAATTATTATTTGAACCCTGCAGTCCCATTGACAATGAGGCTTGTCCTTTATTTTGAGCCCTCTTGCACCATTTCCCCAAAGGCCATTTGGTCCCATCAGGACCTGGCAATTCAGCAGCAAACAAGCGGGTTCCTGTAGTTTGTGGCAAGTGTCCAAGTCAATGAGTAAATTTAGGGGATAATAATGTGTTTAAATAAAATATAAATCTGATTCAGTCATTCAGACATATATTAAAGAGATTATTTCACAAGTAAAATTGGGAGTGGCGCTGTTCAAAATAAGATGCATAACTTTTCCCAAAATAAAAAAATTCCTGGAGTTAGTAGGATGCATTTGAAATAATAACAAAAGATCAAAGAGAAGAGAAGAGATCACCTGAACTAGTAACAACTGGTGATGGGGTCTTTTTGTTAACTTTAAAGGACTGGAATGATGACGGATCCTCTATCACCATAACATCATCATCCAGGATTGCAGAGTTCTTCTCAGTTTCAGACCGAGGAGCTACTTTTACACCAGATGATTTGTCCTTGTTGGATTGCCTG
>JAULKK010000001.1:3216228-3230835 GCA_032355705.1 Rubia peregrina | reverse complement strand
ATGACCCGATTGTATGGCTTATAACCTGAAATAAGACCCGTAAATTTAATCTTCGCCTCCCTTTTATTAGGCCAAAACAACCATTAGATTTAATGATTCAATGGCTCAGATTTATTCTCACATAAAATTGTGTTCTCACATAAAATGGTGTTTTCACTTGATCTCTCCCCTATATATATCACTAAAAAAATTCAATCAAAGACATAATCTAAAATAACAAAAATATTCGGATGTTTTTATAAAATGATAGGGTACTTTTGATAGAAATATGTATACATATGATTTCTTTATTAGATATGACAAAGTCTTATTCTAGACCGACTAACTGTTAAAATATGACATTTTATAATTAACGAGACTAATTAGGTCATTTGATTTTGATTTATTGAAATGAGATACACATAATTATGATTACATTTAAAACTGAATCTCAACATATAAATAATTAATTTTTTAAAATTTTAAATGAAATATTATAAAAATAACCAGTTTTTATTGTATTCATTATTTAATAATTTCTAACTAAATTATTTATTTGACTTCATAACCCATATAGTTTTCCTAAGATGACTAAAGTTTAAAATTTAAATAAACTTTTTTTCCAATTTAAACGTAAGACACAAAATATACATTTAATATTTTAATTAATAATATCACGTAAAGCGCATTGGTACTCTGCTAGTACATGGAAAATCTTTTGTTAGACCGATAAAAGATTAGACCAATCATGAAAAATCTCATTTCAATAGTTTTATGGTAAAATTATATTATTAAATGAGTCTGTCTCTTGAAAGATGATCTTTCCATTACTTATGGAAATACTAAGATTTAAACTGCAAATTAGAAGAAATGAAGATAAAAATCTCGGGTTGCACGAATCGTGTCATAAACTTTATAACTACCGCACGTTACATAATAAAATTTTAATATTGCAACTAAAATATTTTACCTCTTTATTATTCTAACTATATCTCGTATTTCCATAAACTTATGGAAAATGGATTTTCCCAAGACTTTGCCTTAATCCCTTTGTCCCAGCTCAAAAATTTACAGATTTGTTTCACGCTCATCAATAAATTTGTCTAATCGTTAATATGTTTAACTATGTATAATAACGGCAAACAAAAAGTTATTTTTGAGAATCTATTTGTTATGACGAATCCAACAATATCATATTATTATTGTTTATATTTATTCAAATATGTGCTCAAAGTTGTACATAAAGTTGTAAGAATCTCGTGGCAACAAACAAAAATAAACACCAAATACCCCGTTAGTTACATTTAAAAAATATTTGTGTATCGGTTGGTCGGTTTAAAATAAGATTTTGTGCATAAAAAAAATCAAATCGAATTCACAAAACAAGATTACCAAAATCCGAAAAAACTGTCGTCTATAAGTACGGAACAGTCAAATAAAACCTAACAACCATTGGATCAAACCCCGCCTCCTTGGTTTCATCAAAACTAAATCAAAAATGCGAAAGCTTTCAGGAATGACCGCCTCAAAAAGGCGGAAAATCACCGTCAATTCCTTTTCCCACGGTGGAACTAGTGGCGGTGGCGACATGATTAACAATCCCCCGGAAAATTCGGTTCGCGGCGGCGATGGCGATGCCGATGCCGGCGGTGTCGACCTCATCAATCAACTTCCACACCCATTACTGAGCTCCATATTCTCCTTACTTCCGCTGAAAGAGGCGGTGGCATCTAGCTCCGTCTGCTGGAGTTGGAGAAATCTATGGATGTACCTCGTCCGCCTCGACATCGGCATCACCCCTACTACAGGTACTCGATGAATTAATGATTCACTGTTGTACTCTTTCTTCGATCGTCTGAAACACACATTTAAGTACGATTGATTATTCATATACCTAGTAATGATTGATAACTGTAAACGTGAGTAGATTTGATGTGCGGAATGACTTGTTTTCGCAGGCGAACGGGACATTGACCACGTGGTTTCTTGCCAGCTGAACAACGATGTTCCCAGGTGCCGAATTGACATGTCCAAAAGTGGTCAGGGAGTGGATTTTGTATCCTGGGTGGAATTCCTCAAGGAAGAAAAGGGGTTACAAGAATTACAAATCCTTTACAAAGACACCCGTAACCCTAAACTTCCGACAGGATTCTACAGGAATCTCCATGTCGTGGAAATCAAGCACGACAAATACTGTCATGCTGGTGCGTTTGAGGGGTGTGAGAATCTGGAGACGTTGAAGCTTACTGATGTGATACTGAGCAGTGCAACGCTAACTCGGATCGCGCATCATTGCACGAGGCTGGAGAATTTGGTTCTCGTGCGGTGTAAGGGTTTGGTGGATCTGATGATAAATGATTTCACGAGGTTGAAGCTTTTGGAGATTAATGATTTGAGTGTGAAAAACTTCGAATTTCATTTGATGAATTTGAGGGTTTTGTGCCTGACCAATTTTTCGTGCGAGTCTCATCATCTCCAGTGTCCAAATCTCAGTGCATTGCGAAATAGTGACAATAATCCGAAGATTCTTACACATTTTAGTGGTTTGATGGTGAGTTTCTCTTCTCCCCACTTCTTTTTACCTGAGATAAAGTAAACATTTTGCATCTTATGTTACATAGGTTAATCAATCTTTGAGGAAGAACAAAGTGAGAGCTTTCACTAGTGTCATATGTAGGAGTTAAGCATCAATTACATAGGTAAATCAAGCTTTCACTAGTATCCGGTCGTGTTATAGTGTGAAAATATCAGGTTTGCGCAAGATGAAGAAAATGTGAGCTTCACCTGCTAGTGATTAGGACAGTATATAAGTTTGTCCATGAGATTCATTTGAGAGGGGGCTGTTTATCTGGAGAGGACATGAACATGATCAGAATCGAAATCGGACTTTTGTGTAACTATATATTGAGACATCTGGTTGTGATTTTATGTTGCAGGGTAACTATGACTTAATGAGATTCTGTAATGTACAAGAGTTAAGCTGCGGCCTTGATCTTGACGAATATTACGACCTCATATCACTACGACACATCTTGAGGATGTGGACCAAATTAAAGCACCTCTACATCATCAATAAAGTAATTCATCCGTATATTATTACAGTTTTTTTATTTTTGAAACTTAATTATTTGTGGTAGTATATAACATATTTACCGTTTTCATTTTTCGCGTATTATAATTACAGGTTTACTACGAATTTGATGATGATCATAAGAATGTGACTCTTCCATATCCCAAATATGAGTTCTGGAAAGGTGAGACAACGGATGTTAAAGTTGTCCAAATAAAGGGTTTCAAATGCAGGGAGAATGAGATGTTCTTGGCTAGCCATTTGATCAAGAGTGCAGAAGCTTTGGAGAAACTCGTGATTCAATTCGACCCTGTAAAATTGATCCTCGAAAAAAAATCAATCGAGAATGCTAAACGGGAGCTATCGTCGCTGGAAAGAGCTTCTGCAAATGCTTATATTGTCTTCAAATGAGAACGAATCCTCATGCATGTAAATGTAAATGTCCATGTGTTTGTATTCTGAAGAACTGCGTATTCATAGAGAGCTTATGTATGCATATGAGAACAATGTAAAAGGAGTTTGGAGTAGCAGAAAACTTCATTGCATATTAATTAAGTGCATCCTCTATCACAGATCAAACTGCGTACTTTTCATCTTTGATTTGTCTCAGATCAAGGTGTATACTCGTCTTTTTCCTTCTATGCCAGAGATTTTCTTTTAAGAAAGTGAAACTAATGTAAAAGAATGTGAAAAATAAGTCAATATCTCGACTTCAGAGAAACTAACGTAAAAGAATGTGGTCTTGTAATAAGATTGTTTGAAGTAAAATGAAATTGTGTTAGTTTCTTTAGTAAGATACTTACAATATGCGCAATACATATGGTTACTCTAGTCTAGATATACCACATGCATATTAACTTCATTGCCCATTAAGGCATTGCATTAGCAAGGAAGATATGCACAGAATGTCATCTAATTCTAGACACTGTTGTAGAAGATGCACAACAGGTGATTCGGGATATTCAAAAAATAAAATTAATAAATGATGATGATGATCAGACAGACTTTAAATTTCGGATAATTGACTTATTTTTCACACGGTGGCGGAACATAGGGATGACCAAGAGTGTCGGGTAACCTCCATCTTTTTTTTACGTTTGGTATTTATCTTTTTTTTTTTGCTTTTTTAAAGGTAAAATAGAGTTGTCTTCCATGAAAAATAATCAACGCATGAAGTGGTTTGTAATGGTAAAATTCTTATTTTTATTGTAGAATCCAACAAGAAGCAAAAAAAATTATTTATTCAAGTTTATCTTTAATATTTATTAGAGTTATACTAAGAAAATGTTTCAACAACATTATTTAATAAAAAAAAATTTGTTCACACATTGGTGGAATATAGGGGTGGCCAAGGGTGTCAGGTGTTAGAATAAGTCAAATAGATGATTGGATAAGATTTTATTCTTGTTGACTAGGCCAGAGTTATATTAGGAATAGTCTACCTTGTATTCTATTTATACCAAGTCTTGTTTTAGGCAGAGATCATTATGCAATTATTAAACATTTTAATTGGGATGAAATTCTTTTTAAAAACTGCAAACAAATTTGAGTAAGATGAAGTTTTGCATTGATTTTAGTGAAAGATCTATGCCTAAAGTTTAGGTTGCCTCACAGGAGACCGTCTCCACATGATTTCTTTTTCCCATTCGAATTTTTTTTTATAAAAAAATAAGTCTTAAAATGTCTTTAAGACAAAATCACACCATTATTAGGACAAATCTCTATTTATTGTTCTTTATTCGGAGTCCCTTTTTCACCACTATATTCAGCAATCAGTCCATTCCTGGGTTCAGAGTTTGGTGCATTGTCAATTTGTATTTGTTAGTTTGTCTTGGCGTAAAAGATAAATAATGAAATAAAACTCTCGATTAAAATAATCTAAACACAAATGTATATTGATTTAGCGTAACAATTATGCAAATGAGGAAAGGCAAATGAAAGTACCAAACCCTTTTCTAATAATCTCCGAATTTTCTCTCTTCGAAAATAGGTATTTATCTACATGTCACATGAATGCCATATTATATTTAAAATTATTTATTTTTTCCAATATTACTTGCCCATTTGTAGAAGAAACTAATTTCATTTATTTCATTTCACAATCATTTAATGTATTCGTAGTCTCTCGGATATGAAAAGTTGCATGATTGTCAGGAAAATATTGAGTTTCAAATCAAATCAATAATATCGATAGTAGTTGTATTTAACTTTTAAATGTACATTAATTCAGCATCCATGAATTAGGTAGATGGGAAGACATTTTCAAACTTAAATTAACATTGAAATTTTGTGATTGTATGATTTCAAGAAAAACTTTTTATTTTTATATAAAATACTAATAATAGAAAGGAGAGTGTAGATCTTTCTACATGACAGATGAATGGCGCAACATATTAAAATTTTAATGACAAAGCTTTTTCAAAACATGGACATTTAGAAGAAATTGTTCCTCTCCTAATATTATTTTTATTTCCATTTGATTAATGAAATCATGAATTTTCAAATATAAAGGTTGAATGATTTTTAAGAAAACAAGGAATTTCCAACTAATATAATAAGAAAAAAAATTGTATATCTATATTGGGCGATAATTTAACATCCACGAATTAGTTAGATGAAAAACTCACAAACTCCGCCCGTTTCACTGCGCCACAAGTTTACCTGCTTAGATTAAGGTGGAGAAAATGAGTAGATTAAATTAAATGTAAAAGGTAAAAAGTATAATAAGTTGATGAGATGAATAGAATCTTATTAAAAATAGAAAGTGTGTCATTTGAAAAGAACATCTCATTAATGATATTCAACTAATAGAAGAATAGAGGGAAGTACGTATTTTCTACTTTCTAGACTACAATCGTTCTAGCCTTTGGAATGTTTCTCTCCACTGGTAATTTTAGAGGTTAACTTTTTTCAACACCCATAATTTGTGTTTCATGTATTTTCATGTATTTGTATTCATCATTAATTTTATTTATTTTAATATAGAATAACACTACAATATCATTATGGAAAGAGGGACAAATTATTTTTCGCAAAACTTTATTTTAGGAGTACGTCTCTTGAAACACGGTCTTTCCATAAGTTATTGAAAGACCAAGATTCAATGGTAAATTAGAAGAAATCAATATGAAAATTTTAAATTGTATTAATCGGATCATAAACTTATAATTAATGCACATTGTATAATAAAAAATCTAGATTGCAACTAATTTTTTTTACTTTTTTTATAATTCTAATTCAATTCCGTCGTTTTCAAGACTTTTATCTTATTTTAAAGTATACTATTACAATAAATGACAAGTTGCACTCAAAGTTGAATAACTTATTACACATTTAGTGTAAGTCAAAATTTTAAAAATACTCTATATAGTCTGTATCCAATAAACGTCGCACATATATTTGTGTCAATAAATTTAGCAAATTAGTAGCAAAAGTCTTGAATAAGCAAACATCATCAATCTATTGAACGACGCATACATTCATAACAAATCAAAGAAGATAACGCAACAAAAGGTAGTTGGTAAAAGTGAAAAACAAAACAAAGCCTCCGGAAGAAGACAACATCAAACAAATACTCCCTCCAATTTTTTTATATTGACTTTCTTTTCTTTTCTTTTCTTTTATGGATGATTCTTTTATATTAGCATTTTTTTGATATATTATAGATTATTTTTATGAGTTAAATTTACTTTTTATTCTTCCATTACAATCTACTACACCTATTTTACTTTAAAAAATAAATTATTTTCATTATTTGATACCAATATTTTGGGACTAGAACCAAACCCAAACCACTCCCGCGCTTGGCAAATTACATGGTATGGTGCCCGGGACCATGAGCACCGTGGTTGCCAAATTAATCTTCTCAAGAATAATTTACTCACAATAGTGATTTCTTATTTTTTTTTTAAATCACCCCTTGATTTCTTACTAAAATACAGTCTGGTGGAGTTTTCCGACACAATAATTTTACAATATGCTTATATTTTCTTTATTTTCTATTTGCTATAGTCTTTGGAAGATCAAAAATAAATTTCTTTGTTTTAAAATAACAAAATATAATATATTCAAAAACGAAAAATGAATATTTTTTAAAAATTTGCAACAAAATAAAAAATAAAAAAGTATTATTAAATTTCATGTTCAGTTTATTTTGGATGGACACATTTATTTAAATTAAATGTTAATGTTAAAATTAATAAGTAGAATAGATATAATCAAGTGAGATTCATGAATAGTAGAGAAAACGGTTTACACCATAGTGAAAGAAAAAATAGAGAGGGTTCTTAGTGGTTTCTTGTGATAAGATGAAAGAAAGAGATTGCGAGTAATAAATGTACAACTTAAAATTTCCATCAGTCACTATCATACTGTTTACAAAATATATTTGATCATAATATGTTTACCTATGTATAATAACGATAAATAAAACATTAATATTGAAAATTACTTATTACGACAAATTTAACAATATCACAATCGTAATATTGTTGTTCATATATCTATTCAAATAAGTATGAAATTAAATTTTGATAGAGACTAATCCCAAAAAGTTGATAAGTTATTTGGACTGGGATGGAGGGAGAGTATTTTAAATATATATTTTTTCAATACTCTTGCATGTAAAACTACACAATATTCCTATAATTTAGTTATGATTTCTATATACAAATCTCAATATATTAATAATAGTAATAAAAAATATATATTCGGCACTCATACGATACACATTTATGATATCTTTAAATTACAAGTCCATCCGTGTTAAATTAAACTGCACATATGCTATTTCAAAGTCAGTATTATTAAACTTAATATATTCATAAGCAAATATATTATCATGTAATTTAGTTTCAGAGTGAGTAGTACTTTTTCGTTTTAACTGTATTTGGTGCATTTTTCTTTAGTTATTTACTTTTATATTAGGACACTAATATTTTTATAAAAAAATTCCACTTATTTTATTTTTTTCTTTCTACTTACAATTCAGTTCACTCATTTTATTTACTTAAAAATTACGTGCCAAATACAAATAAACGGAAGGAGCAACCCAATTGCCCGCGGCTTCACTTCTTCACGTGTGATATCCCCCACAGAACCGAAATGGCCCAAACCCACCTGTCCTATACACACTGCCTTTTTAATCTTCAAGCAAACCCCCATTCCATATTTCCTCCCACCTTCCCATTTTTACCCCTCAAACCCAAAACTACTAAATACACACACTGCCCTTTATTATTCCACCAAACAAACACACCACCCAAGACCCCCCCTCGACAAAGTCCACATTCATTCATAGGACCAGAAGAGAGAGAAACAGACTCACCACAGTGTGTGAGAGAGAGAGAGAGTAAAGGCCTTCACGCGCCATGGCCTTCCACTTCCAGATCTACGGCGTTTTCCGACCATTCCTACTCACCGCCCTCCTCTGTTTCACTCTCGCCGCCGCATTGCGCGAAATCACGCCGGCCAAGCCGGCCCAGATAAACTCCAACTCCGTTCTGGTTGCCCTTCTGGACTCCCATTACACGGAGCTCTCGGAGCTGGTGGAGAAAGCTCTGTTGTTGCAGTCTCTGGAGGAGGCGGTTTCGAAGCACAATATCACCATTTTCGCTCCCAAGAATGAAGCTCTGGAGAGGGATTTGGACCCGGAGTTCAAGCGGTTTTTACTGGAGCCCGGGAATCTGAAATCCCTGCAAAATCTTCTCCTCTTCCACATGATTCCCACGCGCATTGGCTCCCACCAATGGCCTCGCAACAAGTCTTCCACCGGCTTCCACCGGAGTCTCTTCCGCGACGCCGCCGGCGAGGACCTCGAGATTTCGCACAAGAATGGCCAGAGGCATATCAGCATGGCCAGAGTTTTCAAGCCCAACGACATCGTCCGCCCCGACGGCATTATCCACGGGATAGAGCGCGTGTTGATACCCAAGACCGTGCAGCAAGACTTCAACTCCCGCCGGAGCCTCAGCGCCATCTCCGCCGTGTTGCCGGAAGGCGCACCGGAGGTCGACCCGAGAACCCACCGCCTGAAGAAGCCGGCGAGCCCCGCCCCCGCCGGAGCTCCTCCGGCGCTCCCCATACAGGACGCCATGGCCCCCGGCCCCTCCCTAGCCCCCGCCCCCGCGCCGGGGCCTGGCGGCTCCCGCCACCATTTTGACGGAGAAGCTCAGGTGAAGGACTTCATCCACACTCTCTTACATTACGGCGGTTACAACGAATTAGCGGACATTCTAGTTAACCTGACGTCGTTAGCTACGGAGATGGGGAGATTAGTGTCGGAAGGGTACGTTTTAACGGTGCTCGCGCCGAACGATGAAGCCATGGCTAAGCTTACAACGGATCAGCTGAGCGAACCCGGCGCGCCGGAGCAGATTGTATATTACCATCTTATACCCGAGTATCAGACGGAGGAGAGTATGTACAATGCGGTGAGGAGATTCGGGAAAGTGAGGTACGATACTCTGAGGTTGCCCCACAAGATCGCCGCCGAGGAGGCTGACGGCTCCGTGAAATTCGGGGACGGCGACGGCTCAGCTTACCTGATCGAGCCGGATATCTACACAGACGGCAGAATCTCGGTTCAGGGAATTGACGGAGTTATGATGCCGCCAGAGGAAACCAAGGTTGCCCCGAAAGCTGCTCCGGCGACTAAGGTTGTCTCTCAGCCAAGGAGAGGTATAATTCAATTTCCCTTCTCCTTTACTTCTTGTGAAACTATTATTATTGTTATTGATTACTCTAACTTTCTTTTATTAGCATTCAACAAATTGCACCTCGTGCTTTCATATTAATCAATTTTAGTTGCCAATATGTGTCGATTAACTGGTCCATTTAGGTTGGTGGTGGTAATTAGGAATGGTTCATGATTAGTAAGGGTGGCAATTCATTTCCCGTGTCGAAATTGGGTTATGTCACGATTAACCGCGTCATCGTGTCAGAAATTATCATCCTTGTTCACGAATGCAGTCTGTGTATTTGTCGTGTTAGAAATTGTTATCCAACCTGATCATGAGTAGTGAGAATGATGAAAACCAGGGCACTAAGCTTTATGAGATGAGATAAGCTAGTGAAATCATGAACATGGTAGAATGGAATGGAAGATGCAATAGCCAATTTGGGCAGAGATTAGTATCATCATGTGGCTTTAGTGTCCCAAAGTGTATTAATACTTTATTACTAGCAATATAGTGGGGTGTTATTTTCAATTAGAGCTGGCTTTTTAAGTGTTCGTCGGTGACACTTGGAATATAGGAAGGTACCCCTGGGACACAAGTCGTAGGACACTAATCAAAGCATCAAAGAACGAGCGGTGGGATGTGAAGGGTGTAGGAGGTTCTTCACGCATCCTCACCCACTGGATTATAATTTTTGTCCTAAAAGAAGATTACAGCTCAAACCAGCTGTTCTCAACACTTATTATTAGATAGTCATGGATTCCAACCTTCATTTTTGAGGAAACTCCGGTTCTTTGTCACGTCTTACACTCATCAATTCACTTTTCTTTTCTTTCGCTTAGACCCTGTTTTCTGGAGCGTATCTGTACTTTAGTTCAGTTCAATTCATAAGCTCGGGAGAACATGATCTTGTTCTTTTTCGTGAATATTAAGAATTGGAAGAGTAGGTTTGGGCGTGATCAAATTGTGTCCTATGACTAGACAACCCACAACTCATTGATTGGAGAATCTGCATTATTATGGCTTTTTGAGTAGCTTTTCAAATCCTGCATTTGCAAACTAATTGTTTTAATGATTGGGATATAATCTAGGATTAGTGTACTAAATGGACGTGTTAAACTTGTTTCAGGGAAATTGATGGAGGTAGCGTGTACAATGCTGGGGACTATTGGGCAGCATTCCCATTTCAGTAGTTGTCATTAATGTTTTGGCCCCAAGAAATTGTCAGATTTAGAAAACAAAAATCAGAAGAAAACAAAAAGTTGGAAGAAGAAGGAGGAGGAGGAGAAAAGGAATACAGTGTAAATGGCTAATCCCAGCAAGTTCCACATGGAAATGGAAAGGATATAAAATTAGGGTTTCCTGAAATATGATGGCAGTTTTTAGGGACTTGGGTAAAATTTGTGCATTACTGAAATAAAAGTGGGGTGGAGGATTCAATGGAAGTAAAATTCATCACCAGAAAAACCCCAATCCCGCAGAAGAGAGTTTTTCTTTTCTTTTTGTTTTGTTTTTGTTATAAATACTGTAATTACATACGATCACGATCATCAATTTTTTTAATTGTATTTAAGTGGTGGTTTTGCCTGCAGCCGACAGTGCATGTTTCTCAAATATTACAGTCATTCAAACACAAACTGCTTCTCTTTTACCTTTTTATTTCTTTAATTTTCCCTCTATTTTTTTTGGCGGTTGGCGAGTTTCTGCCTTTTTCCTTGCTTCGCTGTTATGTTTTTGTGAGCGTGTGCTTTAAGATTAGTTAATTATTTAGTGAGTTTTAGAGTTCAGAAATTTTAAGAAAGGGAGATTAAAGAAGAAAATGAAAGGTCGGGTCCATGACCATGATTAGGAGTCTAATAATTCCAGCCAAAGTATAGGTAGAAAGTGTGGGAATAGTGAGCATGGAGTGTCGGTGATAGAGAAATGAGAATTGGATGGTATTTTCTTTTGGTATATTTGCTTAATGATTAAGAAAAAAAAAAAAAGGGGGCGGAATCTGACATTAGCAATACTATTAGTGTACGTATTGATGAGAAAAGTGGTGCGAGACTGCCCCTTTATAAAACCTGGGAAGAATTTATAAGACTCGTTAACCTCACTATTCTTAATAACGAGCACTCTTCATGTAAGGAGAACGGTTGTAAAGTTTTAACAATTACTTTCTAAAAAGGAGTTACTCATTATTTAACGAGTTGGTATCTTGTGCAGTGTCAATCAATCAATAATTAACACTTACTTTGTATATGTAATTAATTATAATTTAAAATAAATAAAAAATATCTAAGAAGTGCTTATTTAAGAAGATCCATTGTTGGTAGTTGGTTCTTATATAGTTTTTTTAAAATCAAAATTCATAATGTGACACATAAGAAGTGCTCCTTAAGTCTACTACTACCAGTGTGGATGCTCCAAGTGCCATATTGGAATCTATTGGCATGAATTGAATTAGAAGATGGTATTGTTTGAATTTACTAAAATTAACAAAGCCTAAAGTCTCATTCATTTAAATAATTAGAGACGCCATCCAGTTGTTGCATCAGAAATGAACTACCACCATCAAAAGGCAGAACTGCCATGCTCACACCTTTACCGATTAGGTATAGATTGAGAAATTATAGAAGAAATTAAGCAGGAACCATCAATACAATTTCCCAGTACTGAATAGTTCATTTTAAAAAATAAATTAAAATTCATTTCTTTTGCAAAAAATTATCTTAAATTCTGGAGCTGTTTATTATGAAAGATGAAGGATTAAGCAGTGCATCATATTAAGTGGCTGATTCTTTACGAGGAAGCTTTGTGGTGAAAGAAATGTGCAATAGTCCTATCAATTATGTAGGGCCCACAGGTATTAAGGCGGGTTGTTATATTAGGGTAAATGTAATGATTAGTGAAAGGCAAAAGGTGAATTGGATTGAGCTGGCATCCTTGAATTATTAGTTGCAACTTGAGAACAGTTGGCTTAGATTTTTGGAACCATTGACTTTTATAATCTACTAAGATAAGAAGAGAGGATACATCCATTTCAGTTGTTTTGACTGTGTTCCCTCAAATAACTGCTTGCAACTAAACCATTCCAGATGAGATCTCGTGGAGCTCTCAGAGATTGCAAATCTCTTCCTATGAATCATTGAACCAACATCAGACCACTTTTTCAAGAATGGAGAAAAGTAGAGTAGCACGATTTTAAAGTGGTGAAAACAAAAATCTAGTACACTACGATCACATTTGAGAATAGAGCAAGAAAAACGGAGGAATCTTATTTCAAGGATATTCAAACACTTCGTGTAATACTGTCTAAAATTGCGACTCGTATTATTCCTTCCGTTTCTTTAACAATGACACACTAGGTTTAGGTGCTTGGATTTAGGAGAAGAAACTGAGTGGATGAAATTGAATGTAGAATGTAAAAAGTAGAATGAGTGGATGAAATTAAAGGAATCTTACCAGAAATGTAAAGTATGCCAATATAAAAAAGAAACAACCAAAAAAACCATTATTAAAGAAACGGGGGAGTACATATTTTCTACTTTTGTCCCTAGTACCAAAACCAACAAAACAGAGGTAGTAGCATTTTTACTTTGCACATTTATTTTTTCCATACAATTCAACTTACTACAATCTTATACTATATAAAATATAGAAGAACGCAAGGAGTGAAATAATTGTTAATAAATGCCGATCTAACGTTAATAAAGCCCACGTTCAGTGTTTTACAGAATTAATAGGAAAAAAGAAGGGCGATCGAACCTCCAGAACATAAAATCGCACATCCCAAGAGAGAGAGTACCTTCTTCAGGCTCAGGCGGAGGACAAAAAGTTGGTCAATCAATATTTAATTCCGACCAAATTGTAATTTAGTCCTACAAAATGCATATAAAAGTATTACTTTTTTTTGTATTGCACTATGAAATGATATCGACAAAAAAGTAAAGTTGTTACTGATCATTCATCCATTGATCCATTTGATAATTTTATTCTCCCAATCTTTTTTTTCCTTTTTTATTTTGAGGTTAGATTAAGTTCTTCGCTTTCCCGCAAAAACTCTCTCTACCTCTCCAGTTCCTTACGCTCCATTGAGAGGTGAAGATCGCAAAAGTTGTCGTCGTTGTCGCCGTCTACGCGCCGCCGTCGGAGATCGGAACCGGAGGAGGTTTGATTTTGCCTTTTTTTTACAACTCTTCCGTTGAATCTTCATTTTATCCTTGAATTGATCCGGTGCGATGCGTTTCTGAATATCGTTACGGATTTCGATAATTTGAGCATCGGTGCTGTGCTTAATTAATTGAGTGCTCAGGGCGTACTTGCTTTTATAATTGTATATGAATTTATAAAGAAAAAAGAGGAAAAAGAGAAGCACAAAAGCGTCGGTTGGACTTTATTCTGTTCTACGTACAGTTCTTCTCGATTTTTACCTCTTTGTTGCTCATATGGTTGTTGCGTATTGAGTTGGAGCTGGAATACAAGAATTTGGAAAAATGATTTTTGATTTGCGTTTTCCAGATTGTCGGTTGATCTCTCATTTTACTTGTTATTGTTTTGAAGTTTGCGATTCTGGTAGTGTGATTCCCCTGCGTGTTTCTGAAAATAGGAAGGAGTAATGATTTTGATTTCGAAGTTTACTACTTGGTGACTTTCAATTTATAAAGTTCATTTAGTTTACTCAATGGTGATTTTTTGTCAAACTGACTTTGAGTTTTTCCGTTGCTAGGAGTGGTTTGTTATAATGTTCATGTACGGAGTTTGCAGTTATAAATTGCATGTCCTTCGTTTAGACTCTAGATGTACATACTCCCTCCGGTTTTTTAACATTGACACCGTTTGACCAACAATTTTCTCAAGGCATGTTTGACCATAGATAACTATAATTTTATATAATAA
>JAULKK010000001.1:3173234-3194808 GCA_032355705.1 Rubia peregrina | reverse complement strand
TTTCTCATTTTACTCAGTAACCAAAAAAACCACTCAAAATATTTCTCTTGTTTCAAGCCTAGATCAAGAGGGCATTCAATTGTTTTATCCCAGAGGAGAATTCGTGTAACCCAAGACAGTAACCGGGTCGAATTGCTCTTTAAGGAAAGCGTGTGTTAACGCGACTGCAATCGATATCCAAGTTTTATGATATACAGTTTTATAAATTTACTCCTTCTCCAGAAAGCCACACCGGTAATGGTTTCTTCCAACATTATACACATTCTACTCATAATAAATCTAACAATAAGTTTATGATCTGATTAATGCAATCTGAAAAATTTATCTTATTTTCTTTTAATTTATCATTTAAACACTGATCTTTCAAGAAACGAACTCTTTTAAAAAAAATTAAAAAGGAAATGGAGGGAGCAGTCACAATCTTTGACCTTTCTCTTTCCCTCGCACTGTCCGAAATTACTTGGTACTTGGTAACACTTTTCATCAACTCGTTTATTGTGTAAATAGCCCACATTCACACGCTCTCATCCAATTACCGTTTACATTTTCCCTAAGTCAAATGTTATATACAAAACCTTTTCCCTTTTTCCCCAAAAATATCATTTATAATTTTTTTAAAAAATTATTCAACAATTATAATAGAGTTCGTCTCTTGAAAGATAATTTTTCTATAAGTTATGAAAAAATCAAGGTTTGAACTGTAAATTTGAATAAATTAAAATAAAATTTACTGGTAATGCTATGGAAATACGGTCTTTTCCAAGATTTTATCTATTTACAATCACTAGAAAATTATTATTTTTGAAATATAAATAAAAAAAATGTAAATTTCAATTGGAAGCCGTGACGTGAGAAAGCAGAATAGAATTTTGGATTTGAATGTTGAACTTGAATTATTCATCCACGGACCACAGAACTTTGGTGAATAGTTAGGTGGCAGGACATCAAGGCTGAGGTCCCATGTTTTTTTCTTTTTGAATCACACGTATGATCAACAGAAAAATTACACGTATGTTTGTGGGTAATTTTTCTTTGGTTAAAAAATGCATTCATGCCGCTTGAGTTTTTTTATTTAGTACATATATACCCTTAAAATTTTGAAAATACATACTCCCTCCGTTTTTCTATTTATGACACCATAGGTTTATGTGATTGAATTTAAGTGGGGAAAAAATGAATGGATGAAATTGAATGTAGAAAGTAAAAAAAATAGAATGAGTGGATGAAATTGAAGGAATCTTGCTAAAAATGAAAAGAGTGTCAAATAAAAGAAAACATTCATTTATAGTAAGTGTGCCAGAAATAACAAAATAGATGGAGTATCTGACATATCACATGAGTTTTTTTTGAAAGTATACATATATTCCTAATTTTTAGAAAGTGCACATATACTTTTACAGTCGGAGATCGACATTTGAAAAACTAAGAGACGTGCAACTAAATAAGAAATTAGAAGGTAGGAATGCCCTTTACTCATTTACTTTAAAATGTTCTTGAGCTTTAGTCATGGTCCTGTTAAACTATATGTCCAATGATGGAATTAGAAATTTAAAATACACAGGCTACATTTACACTATTACAATATAGGCTAATTTTATTATTTTATAAAAGGTATTTGGACTAAATGTAAACCTTATGAAACCATCCGATTTGACTCTTCTTTGCTTTGGCTAATCATCACCTTTGGAATGGCAAACCGATCGGTAAATTTAACTTTGTCCATAAATTTTATTCTTTTTTTTATGAAACTTGTCCCTAATTAAAAATACATGGCAAAAGGATTATATTATAATCATGAGCTGCTATCATAAAACCAATTGAAATACTAGGTCAGGAATACTTTGGTTTAGTTATGTTTTAATTTGATTCAATTAATTTTAATTTGTAGTAAAATGTTGAGTTGATGTTGTACAATTTTTTTAAAAAATTCAACTATTACAAACAAGTAACTATATTATATATAAATATCCTATTATATGACTAAAGTGGGAGACACCGCCATTGAATCTATTGAAATTCATTGGAGTCTCTCCATCCATTTGAATAGCTAGGGATGATGTGGAAAATGCAGTATGGATCCTCACGGTGGTCCAAGTTCATGTGGTCGATACCAAACCACAAAGAGAACCTTGGAAACGCGGGTTAGATATCGTAAGGTGATGGCTAGGGCTAAAACATACTCGCAGGTACTATTAGGTTCAAGTTCATCAAGTTTCTGGATTGCGAATTGGACATGCCATGGTCCATTAATTGATTATTGGCACTCCCAAGACCCTCTATTTTATGTTTTACATGTTAAACAATCCTGTGAAGGGGGACATGTTCATACCCTTTTTCAGTAATTATTTTCCTAACAACATAAGAATTGCATAAGTAGGGACATATTTTTAACTGACCACATGGACACCCTTATATGGAAGCCGGACAGCGCAGGTATGTTTTATATAGAATATACTTACAATTGCTTCAGAGATAAGAGAGCTCATGTTAATTCTCTAAAAAAGGTCCCTGCTGAAATCTCCTTTTTTACATGGCGATTGTTAAATATTTATTACCTTTCGATAATATTCTCAAACGAATTGGAATTTTGTTGGCTTCAAAATGTATATACTTCTCTCATGTAGATAGCATGTCTCATTTTTTTTAATGAATGTATGTTTGCTTCTCATCTTTATAACAATTTTCATGCAATCTTACAAATCCCCCCCCAATGACTTTTGCATCTATCTTGGACATATTGAATTTCTACTCTAACATAACTACAGAATCACATATTAGAACACCCATTTGCATTAATCTACTCATGATTATATGTTGGGAGTTGTGGAAAGGAAAAAAATAGAAAGTTGAATGATAATGTGGTCACTGATTCACGTACTACTTGGAAACTTATCTCTGATCATTG
The DNA here is from genome assembly GCA_032355705.1 of Rubia peregrina. Classification (NCBI taxonomy): domain Eukaryota; kingdom Viridiplantae; phylum Streptophyta; class Magnoliopsida; order Gentianales; family Rubiaceae; genus Rubia; species Rubia peregrina. The sequence goes on along the minus strand of JAULKK010000001.1, from coordinate 3,191,903 downwards.
CATGTTTCTATACACGACTCATAATTGTTTAAGCTTAAACATTAATGATTCAGTTTTTGTTAGTTCGGGCCTAATTCCAACTCTTGTAAGGAAAAGATCAAAAAAAGTTTGTGTGATTAAGTGGATTCCTCCCGACATGGGATTTAAAATCAATTGTGATGCAGCTTACAAGGATAACAAAATTGGATTAGGGTGTGTTATGAGAAACACACGGGGTGTTGTAATCTTTGCTATTTTAGACTTTGCCACCTCAAACTGTATATTGAAATCTGAATTTCTTGCTATCTTGACAGGTCTGAAATGGGCAGCCCAGAGCGGACAACCTTGCACAATCGAAGCTGATAGCTTGTTGGCAGCGAACACCCTTAATGGTTTAGCAAGCCAACTATGGAAACTCACATATATAGTGAGACAGATTCAACAATTGGCAACCAATGCAGCGGTTACTTTCAATCACACTCTCAGGGAGGCAAATCAAGCAGCGGACTTCATGGCAAAAAATGTGCTCAAGAAACAATCACAAACTCCGTATGAAGAAGTTTCTTGTATGCAGGAGCTCAAATTTCTCACGAGAATGGATTATTTATTTCCTCACGTCATAATGGTGTCTTTAGTTCCTGAACACTACTCTTAATTTTTCATATATGAGCTTAGGGTTCGATGGAAGTCTGACCACACTAAATTCGACAGAGGGGGTGGAGGGTTTAAAGTATGGAATCATTTTCATTGTTCTCATATGCTTTTTTTGCTAACTTTTTCTATCCCTTTTCTTGGAGGGATTGGATTAGACAAATTGTATATGGATATTATTTTTTTGAAACTGTTTGGGGAGCCGGTATATTCCTCCACTCATCATAATGAGTGCTTGAAAAAAATAGCTAGGGACGCCTTTCTGAGAGCACCACCAACGAACCACCACAATCGGAGCCAAAACCACCATGGACAAACCGTCATCGATCACCTGCAAGTTGGGAAAGTACAGTGGGACCACTGACACGGTCATATAACGCTGGGTAATTTCTATCAACACTAGGGGGAAATGGGTGATTAAAGACATGCAATCAAAGGACCACCTTTAATTAGGCCTTGAATTAGGTTCAGAATTCGGAACTCCCCCCCAAGTCACGGTAAACATTTTAAAAGTAATTTTAAATTGATTAAAGACGATTCTCTCTTTAATAAAAATCAATTAAATGTGATTGCATTGTCGAACTATCTTTAATGAGGTGCCCTATGATAGGTCTTTTAGCCCAATATACATGTATGACTAAAAATCAATCCCTTCCCAGCCCCTTAGTTTTTTCTACTCTCACCCTCACGCCTCTCTCTTGTGAAGTACACGTTAATTGTATTTCATTCATTTTGAAATAAAAGGTGTTTCATTTTATAATATTGAAAGACAATCAGTATAGTTATAATAAAAAATGATTACATTTTTTTTATCATATTAGGAGACAATCAGTATCGTTTGATAAAAATGTCAGCGGACCTCCAACAACACATCGTCTTTATACTCCCTCTGGTTTCTCAACATGGAGCTCTCTTTTTTTTAAAAAAATTCAAGGCATGTTTGACCACCGGTAACTCTAATTTCATACAATAACGGACTATAAAATTTAACTTTTTAAAAATTACATGTTACGGAGAATTCAAAGACACCTCACATGACGTCTGTAATTGTATGCAATTAAAGTTACTTATTGTCAAATATGTCTTAAAAACTTTTGCAGTCAAACAGAGTTAATGTTAGAAAGAATGGGAGTACTAGATTTCCTATAGCTTGCTAAAAGATGGGATGTGGAGTTTTGTAATTTCGAAACTTAGACTGACAGAAAGTATTTTCCCGTAATGAAGTCTGTATTCGTAACTGGAATAAATAGAGAGTACAATAAGATAGACTAGTCTAGTCAGCATCCTTATCTAGAATCAATCACTAGCCCAATCAAATCTAATTAGAAACTTGATTTACGCTAATAGTTACTGCCTTTCATTTGTCAATCAGTGAATTTAGCCATTGCAACACTATCGTTCTAGCCCTAGCACCCGCTACCACCTTCCACCCGCTATCACCTTTCATTTTGATCAACCATCATTGTTTGCTTCCATTCGCCAACAACTTAGTTTCTATCGTGAAATTGTAACTGTATGGCAGCGAAGACCCAACACTTTCTTTACCACCACTAAATTTCACCCATCTTTCAATTTTTTCTATAAAAGGTATCTTTCAAATTATCATTTAACATCTAAGTGTAACGAATGTACTTATACATAGTTATTTTATTAGTTGATGGATAAAAGTATACCAAAGGAGTATGTGATGATACATAACAAGAATATATAATAATGATCTTCCTAAAAACTTATCTCCTCTATCAAATACCATATTATTGTTATGAAGTTAGAATTAGCTCATCCCATAAAGTCATATATAATTAGTGGGAGAATAAAACGTCTTTGTTGGACTCAAAGAATCCTCATAATCTTTCTTTCCCCCTCAATTAATATACTTTGTTATTTAAAACCCTACTTTATTCTTTTATCTTACTTTTCCCATCTTCCCATCAAGGAGAAATTGAAAACCAGTAGTTTTTTCAATTAATATTTTCTAGGCATCCATTGTTATTGAACATGTATAGATCTACCTCCATATATTAATTTTATTCTTCGACCTAAAAGAATAGATTGTTGATGATCAATCGATTTAGTAGTTCACTTCGATGTTTTGTTCTCGATCTGGTTGAAAATTAAGATCCTATTTTTATTTTTGTTTGTGTTTTGTATTAGGGTTTTCATTAATTTGGATGTTTGAGATTTGTGTTTTTCAAGGTGTTCATAACCTGGACAACATAGATTGTGTTTGAGACCAAGTGGTGTTATTGTTCTTGGAGATCCTTTTTGGTGAAGTGATTGATGCATGATATGATCTTCTCTGTCAAGTGGTCATGATTTTTGCGGGAAGCGAGTTAATATTCCGATGGTGATATTACAATTATATCGGATCATTAATCTGTAACAGTACATACGATCAGTGTTATTGACATGTAGTATAGATATCGATCCATGCAGTCGATTAATTATTATTAGAGCCTGGTTGAATTGAATGTCGGTTCTATTTATCGTAATCGTTGTTGGATGTTTTTTCACGGGATTATATTAAAGCATATAAAGATGTCAATTTCTTTGGACGAAACAAAATGACGCGTGTGCCCTTAGGGTAATGCATCCAAAACACCCAAAATGGGTGGATTAAATGGTGCAGTCATTTTCAATTCATCAATCTGCTGCCAACTACTTAAACAGTAATTATAACCTTTGTCATCTTCTCTTCTCTTCTCCATCTCCACAGAAAAAAAAATTACGCACATTTTTCATGACCTGACAGTGAAACTTTTGTGGCATCATTATTCACTAAATATTACAGCATTTGACAATCTCAAACAATATTTACCACTTTCTTCATTATGTATCTCCTGAAACTAACCAATCATAGGATTCATACCTTAAATTCGAGCTCCAATGGTCATTCGATTTTTTCAAATGAAAGAAACAGAGGCAGAAAATGCTACTGCCCACGAGTGAGATGTGGCCACGAATTTTGTGTATGGCCTAGCATTTTCCCCCGAATTAAAATGTGATTTTTAAAACAATTAAGTATAGTTTTCTTAATATATGAAAGTGTAGAAATGTAAAAGGTATAGTTTATAATAAGAATTAAAACAAAAAATAATACATATGTTTTAAAAATGAAAATGCACTTTCTCCTCTAACCCTTTAACTAATTGCCTTCCCTTCTTCCTTCCTCTATTAGACACTAGTGAAGAAAAGCGGTACTAGGTGCATTTTAAAGCCGATTTCATGATTTTTTTTTATTGAACCACAATTGAAAGAAATTTTCAATTGAAAATTTATACAATTGAAAGAAATTTCCAATTTCATAACCGATGTATAATGGATTGAAAGGCCTTTTACAAGGCGACTTAAAAATGAACCACCTAGATCTTACATCGTATAATGAGTATCCCATGGGCGGATATATGAATCCATGGGCGGAGGTACAAGGGGGCTGGAGCCCCGCCAAACAAAAAAAAATTGGGTATTTTCAGGGTAAATTTTTTTTCCAGCCCCCCTCCAATATAGGCAAAATTGGCGATTTCTTTCCCTTTGCATATCAGGCCTGCCACAAATTCTTTCTGCCTCCGCCCCTGTATGAATCCAAATCTGACAAATGACTCATACTATGATCTTCGACACCCTATGTCTTCCCGTTCCGTCACCCACAAAAAAAACTTCACCAACTCTTCCATTGTGGTCCTCTTCCCCCTTCTCCACCCTAGTCTTTCTCCCTTCTTCATTAGTTATCCACAACCCCTTCTTCACTTGTTGACTTTACATCCACCATCCGACCCTCTCCATTGTGTCACCACAAACGTAGCAGAGTCATGACCGGTGCATCACCACCGATGTAGCAGAGTCATGACCGGTGCATCACCACTGACGTAGCAGAGCCATCATCACCGATGCACGAAGAACTAAAGCCATTATTGTCATTGTCGTAACAAATCCATCATCAGGGCTGGCAAATAACCAAAAGCATATTTGAAAATCAGTTCAACTGATCTTTCAGTTGTTGATGAATTCATCAGTTTATTATGTTTTAGGAAATTTTGTAAAACATATTGTAAAAAATGTATAAAAACTTAGTATTTAAAAATATACGTTATCCAATATTGTTACTTGTATAATATTTTAAGACAAATTTATAGTAATTTAATTTTGAAAAATAGAGCGATATCATTAAGAGGATAAAAAGAAGTGTTGAATTAAAGAAGAAAAAGAAAAGAGAAACAGCATACAGTATTAAGAACAATATACGTGGTTAGGAGAGTCATCCACCATATTACTTGGGATGCTGACACAAAACAACAGATGCTTTTATTTAACACCACATACAAAATCGAAGAAGAAAATTAAATAAAGAAAACCTAGATAATGGTAGAATTGGAAGCATATGCAATCATGTAATCTTGAGAGTAACATATTAACAAACCATCAGGGGCGGAGCTATTCATAGGCATGGGTAACCATGGTTACCCCATAGAAAAAAAATATAAGGAGTTTTTATTGAGTGGTTACCCCATCTCCGACGGCGGCCATGGTGAAGTAGGGGAGGGCTCCGGTCCGGCTGGCTCTGTTTCCGTCCAGGAGCACTGAAGAAGACGAAGTGTGTTCGTCTTTTTGTTTCAGAACGCCTCAAAACGACGTCGGTTTCATTTGTGGCTTCTGTCGCCGTCCGGCGTGCGGAATTCCCTCTGTTTGCAGCCTTTTCGGCGAAGTTTCACTTCGGAAGCAGCTCCACCGAGTTTCATGGGCGCCCAGGAGAAATCCCTCAGCACTAATTCGATGCAGGTCAGTTTGTTCAGGCTCAAAATTGGAGGCAAAGATGTTAGCTTAATGAACTGTATGATTGATTATGTGTTTGATGACTGCTTTAGTTCCTTTGGCGTATGTGTTCTGCTTTTGTTGATTTTGGAGTTCGGCATTATAGAGTGGTTCTGAATTGTCTTACTGTAGAGTCATGTTGCACTTTAGCTTTATCGTGAAATGGATTGCACTTTAGGTTTATTCTAGAATCATGTTGTTAGACCAGCTGACGACTCACCGACCAAGAGGTACTTTCACAAAGTTTGATCTTAATTTGTTGTACAGTTGTAGCTCTATTTGAATATTAAGTTCAGATTTAGTTTGTAGCTCAATTTCAATTTCAGATTCAGTTTTGTGCTCAATTTCAGTTTGTACAGTTGTAGCTCAATTTCAGGAGCAGTTTTTATAGCTTCGAGATGATGAAGGATTTGGGATTGGCATAATGTTTCTGTTGATGATATTTTAAGTGGCCGGATTTAGCTACATTAGAGTCTTTTCTGCTATAATTTTAATTTATGGAACCCAAAATAGCAGTCATTGATATCCTGCATTTTGTTCACAACTGATATTGACTTTTCAAATTACAAGCTCTATTTTTCAGTTTTGTGCTATCAATGGTGCTGTGATTTTTGAATTGTTAAATTGGTATTTTTAATTGTTAGATTAGCATTGATAAATTGGTATTTTTGAAGTGCTATCAATGGTGCTATGTTTTTCAGTTTTTGAATTGTTAAATTTGCATTGATAAATTGGTATTTTTGGTTGAATTGTTGTGCTTCATTTTGTTTAGTGTTGAAAAAAATTTAGGGTTATATATTAGTGGTTACCCCATTAAAAAATTCCTGGCTCCGCCCCTGCATATAACACTATACAAAATGGCAAAAAGTGGGGTGATCAGAAACCTATTAAAACACGTCGGAAATGGCAATCAACCCCGTCAAGATCATATGTTAGCAAACCTGCATTGCCTTCCTAAATCCAACACTACCTATATCACTCTCCATCTGCTGCCTACCAAAGTCAGGAAGGCTACTGCCCTTATGCATCATTGCCACGAACTCCGTGTAATCTATGCATCCATCGTCGTTCTGATCAGCTTCTTTGATGATCTCTTCCAAATGGCTCTCTTGCATCCCGAGCTCTTCACACGCCCTCTGCAGCTCATCAATGGTGATGTAGCCACTGCCATCCTTGTCGAAGTATTGAAATGCCGCGTAAAGATTGTCCTCTTTCTCTATTTTGTTCAGATGCAATGTTGCAGCGATGAATTCCCCGTAGTCTATGGTGCCATTGTTATCAACATCGGCCTACATTCATACGTGTAACAGTTAGTATCAAGTAATGCATTTTTCAGAGAGTTGAGATCAACTATACTGATACTTACAGCCCGCATCAGATCATGTATCTCTGATTCTTCAAGGTTGGCTCCTAGCATCTTCAATCCATCCTTCAGTTCTTCGAAAGTGATCTGGCCGCTGTTGTCTGTGTCTAACATCTTAAATGTTTGTTTTAGTCCCGCGATTTCTTCTTCTGACAAGCGCTCAGCGATAACCTGCATGTATGATCATAACCATTATTTATCCTTCCCAACATATATAACCAAGAGAAGCAGCATAAATAGAATACCCTGAGAGCCATTTTCTTGAACTTGTTCATTGCACGAAACTGCGTCAAACGGCTGAAAACTGCAGATCCTAATGGCTTGTCTGGAGCTACCCCATCAACCTGCACCCAAGGGTGACCTACAGGAGATCAAAGTCAATAGCTGTTCATGCAGAAGTTATCTGTCAATGCATAAGATACTTTGGAGTTACGACAAGAAATAAAAACTAATGACATTGTCTTAAATCCATGTTTTACAAAGCATGTTCAGCAGTTCAATATGTAAGCCTAAATCACGAGAGTAAGCGCAAGTTCTGCATCAATGAGGCAAGGAGCTGAGCAACTCACAAAGAACTTCATGGGCAGTAATCCTCTTTTTGGGGTCTCTGATAAGCATTCTCCGCACCAAATCTTTCGCTTCTTCAGAGATTTTAGGCCATGGTTCTAAGGCGAAGTCAAGATTCCCGTGCAAGACCTCATCAAAAATGTCCTTTTCAGATTCTGTCAGGAACATATGAAACAGATTACTAGAAGCTCCAGATAAACATCAAGAACTTATTATGGTTTCTGTCTTACCTCCCCAAAATGGCGGTACACCACAGAGCATAATGTAAACTATAACACCAGCACTCCAGATATCAGCCTCTATACCATACTTCTTGCGAAGAACTTCCGGGGCAACATAGTACGGGCTTCCAACAACATCATGAAATATCTCACCTGCAATATAGTGCATTTAGAAACTCAAACTCAAGCTAGTTAATTTTTTACCAGAATCATTGCAGAACAGTAGAGAATTTGCAGCAATAAAAGATATTTTCCACATTGAGCAACAGCTAGAAAACCAATGTCTATCATTGACTGATTGATTTCGCACCATACTAGAACAATGTCTCATAACTTAAAATCTTAAGAACTGTTGTTTTGGCCAATGTCAGACAAAGATTCCATAACTAGTTCATATCTGTAAATGATGGTAAGTTGGTAGCATTAAATGTTAAGTAGATAAGTGATCAAGAACCTGCTGAACCAAAAACCACACAATCCAAGCAATTAACAAGTTTAATCAACTGATCACCCGAGTTCAAAGGCAACATCATGTTCACAAAACAACCAGGATAACAAATGATCGCGAATGGATTTGTCGCAATATGTGAAGTACTTTGAAAGTCATTTTGTTATTATCGCATTTATTTTGACACAAGAGAAATAATGTCTTCTCCTATTGCAGGTAAACATGCCAACGTTTGATGTTTAGTAGATAACTAATCAAGAACCTATTGAACCCAAAATTGCACACTGCAAATCAACTGAACATGATGTACACAACACAGACATAAAACACATGAAAGAATACCTGGTTTAAAGAAGGTAGAGAGTCCAAAATCAATGCTCTTAATAGCCGAATCCTCTTCTCCATCGACGAACAAGAAGTTCTCGGGCTTAAGATCGCGATGCATGACACCCAAAGAATGACAAGTCTGGATCACACTAACAATAGTCCTAGTTATAGAAGCAGCCTCTTTTTCAGAGTAATGCCCCCTCTTGACAATCCTATCGAAGAGCTCGCCGCCCGTGCAAAGCTCCATCACCACATGAACAGCCACATTGTCCTCATAAGCCCCTTTGATGGAAATAATGTTGGGATTCCCGGACAAGTGATGCATGATCTCAATCTCCCTCCTCACATCCTCAACATCCTCCATGCTCAAGAGCTTCCTCTTCGCAATCGACTTGCACGCATACTCCTTCCCACTCCCTTTCTCCACACACAAAAAAGTTGTCCCAAACTGTCCATTCCCAAGCTTCCTCCCCAAAGTGAACCCCTCTTTGAGGTGGCCAGTTCTAGTCTTCAATATGGACTCCACCTTTAGCCCCGCGCTCGCCATTCTCTTCACTGTCCGAGCAACCTTTACTTTCTTCAAACTTCCATTGCCATTGCCATTGCCACGATCAGCTGGCTTATCTGCAACTTTCCCGGGCTTCGGGTCCTCCATCGGAGGCTTGGAATACACAGCTACTTCTTCCCCTTTGCTTTCTGTAACTATTTTCTCTTCTACCTTCTCAATCACTGTCACTTCTCGCGATTTTGGCTTCGAAGGCTTGTTATTATTGCCATCATCACCCCAATCCTTAACTATGACAACAGGTTCTGGAGGTGCTTCTTGAACAGAAAACGGGGCTTCTGATTTCGACTCTTCTTCTTTACTCTCCACTTTAAGACTTCTGGTCTGCGACCGGCCATCGAAACAGATGGAGGAAATACTCTGTACGGACAACCTCGCACGAACGCAATTATTCCCCATTCTCTCTTTCTGTCAGAAAAACCTTAAAAATCTCGCTGATCTTAACGATTCCATCCAATAAATCCACGAGCGCCCAGAGTTTCTTGATGGGAACTTTCTGGTGGGGTTCAGGAGGAAATAAAAGCAATCCAAAGAACGTGTTTTATACGTTGAACGATTCCAGGCGAGGAAATCGATAACCCGGATGTCAAAACGCGCGAAAAACAAGAATTCCTAACGTAAGAAAGTGACAGATGAAAGGAAGACGGAGTCTTTGCGTAGGTTGATGATGTTTTACCAAGTCGCGAAATATGGATGTGGGAAAAGAAGAAAAGAGTGATTAAGATAAATGGGGTTTCGATGAAAATAGTAAATCTCCCTTTCCCTGGAACTGTGTTCGATTGGATTGGGAAAGGGATATTGCGAGATCACCATTGCCAGCTCCGAATGCAGGTTATATGGAGAAGGACGGCAGGTTTTTCTGTTTCGGAAGGTGGTAACACGCGCCATTTTTATATTTTCATTTTTGTGATATTTACTTGCCGAAAAATGAATTAAATTGATCCGGAAAATATAATATCGCTGATTTAATTGCCATTCCTGGCATTCCATGCCCAAAATATGAATTATGATGATGATTACGATTTTTGGATTGCCATTTACCTTTTTCGAAAATTGTACTGATTAATTTGTTAATTGAGGAAAACCTTATCATGCGCCAATTAAAGATCATGTTAATTTCTTCACACGCGTACTATTGCTAACTTTATTAAATTGTGGTTGTCATAAATGTGAGACGATTGTATTTTTACTGAGATTACTTTGAAATAGATTTCTATCCAAAACTAGCCCACTTCCATAATTACAGTATCGGAGTGTAATATATAATTCATCCGTCTCAGCAGTAATGACCTAATTATTTTTTTATGGTCTTGAATGATCAGGTTTGACCGTTAATATCTCTAACTACATATACCAATTTTACATTAAAAAATTGAAATTTAGAAAATATGTGTTAAGGTGAATTCAACAAAATCTCACATGATATATTTATTATCTATAGATTAATTTATATTTATGGTCAAAATTTATCAAATTAGACTTTGAAAATAGTAATTTGCCATTACCAGTGGGACGGAGTGAGTACTAGAGTAAATGCTTAGATGACCCCCAGTTTTTTTAAAAGTACAAATATAACCTCTAGTTCTTTAAAAGTGCTAATATACCCATGTCCGACTAACATATGTACAATTATACCCAATTGCATGTTGACCGGCTTTCACCAGCAAATTTTTGGTATTGACCAAAAATGAAATTACCAAAATACCCCCCCATATTTCAACTCAAATTCCAAACTCTTACTCCTCCATCACCACCACCACCCCAACCCCAAACTCCGCTGCTGCCACCACCCCAACTCCGCAAACGCCACCACCTCCACTCCAACCAATGAAAATCCAAAACAACCACAACCACGTCGCCACCTCTGACGAGTCACCTTCGTCGGCCACTCAACTCACCGCTCCGCCAGACTGGCTTTGCCCAAATCAGAGCTCAGCACCGCCACTCACAGCTCTGGCGATGCGTACCACCTCCACCCGACCTCTGGTTCTAACACAACAGCTTTAACGTCCGTAGTAGAGATTCACACCTCGTCACCTCCGGCGGCGGCGAGTCACTTCAGTTGCTGGCAGAACTTGCTCTGCTCACAACCATCGGTCGAAAAAACCCACTACTTTAGCCACAACTCCGACGAAGACCTAGATCCACCGCAGTATCACTGTTTCAGCAGGATGGAGAATTTATTCCGGGAAAATCAAAGCATGTCATGTCTACATAAAGCTCCAAGTACTACCCCTAGCCGCTATGTGGACAAGTTTGCTAGCGACGTACCATTTCCCCGCTCTCTATTCATGTTTGAACGTTACCATATCGCTGTCGAAATCCCCCTCCCCCCCGTTCTGCCCCACGTAATAGAACCCTAGCCCCACCCCTCTGCCCACCACCACCATCGCCCTTAGCCCGACCGCTCAGCCCCAACCATCGGAAACTCTCACCCCACACCATCAGAAAAACCACCACCAACGCTGAATGCTAACTTCCCCACACCACCACTTGTTATTCACCGCCGCCATCGAGGATGAAGAGAAATTGAGGGATTTAGGATGAAGCTAAACACCACCATCGTCATCACCCAATTCGAGAAATTGAGGATGAAGCAAAAACGGAGGAAGAGGTAGGGCACGATCTTCGAGATCTCACTGCCACTTCCGAGATCTCACTGCCGCTGGAGGCGCCATGGAAATAGTTGAGGAAGACGACAAAGGAAATAGGGCAAACTAGACTTTTCAAATTAGTCAGGCGAAGACCATGTTTGACCTATTTTTATGTGAAACTTTGGGTACAAATGCACTTTGCTCGGGGTTATATACCGAAGAACTGAGAGTTATATAAGCACTTTGCTCTATATATTACATTGTTATTCATTTATATTTTTAGGATTGGCGTTTAAGGAGATTGCGTCCCGTTAGATCAATCATGAAAAATTTTGATTCTATAATTTTTAAGGTTAATTATAATTATTTATATTTTAAATTAGTATTTCATTGGTCATATGAATTATATAACAACCCCGTTTAGCTATTACACGATCCAAAATAAAATTATGTCATGTTTTAGTTATTTAAAATATTCAATTACAACTTAATATTATGATATCATTTTATGTGGTACGTTTAATTAATTTTGTTGAGAGTTTTATATGTCCCGATGTTAAAACCAATTCGACATGTCACACGTATATTAACGGTATTTTATTGGCAAATGTGCATTTTGAGACTCATATTAACTAATTAAGATTCAGGTATATATTAAAAGAGATGATTTTTGCCACATGACATTCACACATAATTCTTTTCATATAACATTTACACATAATTTCACGTCACTTTCTAAAATTAAATGAAAATGAAATATTATATAAAGTCAATCCCCAATTTACAATGCAAATTTCTCCCCAATTTTCAATGTTCTCCTCATACTTCAATGATTTTCAATTAATGAGTAATTAATCATAACCTATTTATGAGCATTCATATTCCTTTTGTATTCTCAATCTTCAATTGTTAGGGAACATCTTTCATAATACTTATTTTTTACAATATATATTTTTAAATCTGATACACTTTCCATTTTGGTTCATCTTTTTAATATTATTTAATTTCATTTCATGATAGTAAGTGAATCATTTTCATCTACTTATTCTTTTTTGATTCACTGCAATCAATTCTTTCCACATAATTTAATTTTTCTACAAAATTTCTAAAATTACTATGTTAAACATATAAAAAAATAGATGGAGTAACTTATATGTATATATATAAGTATTTCTAATAAATTTTAATTTTGAGATAAAAAATAGTATAAAATGTTTTATATGAATATTAAATATAGTACAGAATTTTTTTATTTGTAAATACTTTCAATGGTTTAGTTAACAATTTGTAAATTTTATTTGTAATTTTTCTTAGAGTCCGCCTCTTGAAGAAATTCTTTCCATAAGTTATAAAAAGCTCAATGTTTAAATTAAAAATTAGAAAAAATCATTAAAAAAATCTGATTGCATTAATCGAGTCATAAACGTATAACTACTGCACGTTGCATATTAAAATTTTAATATTGTAACTAAAATCTTTTACATTTCTATAATTCTAATTCAACATGTCTTTCCATCTGCCTATGGAAAGGTGGTCTTTCCCAAAACTTTGTCAATTTATACGACTTTATTTTATTTTTGTTAACTAATATTTAGAAATGATTTTTTTGTACATATCAATATGTGAATGGTAATAATATTAAAAAATGAGTTCGTCTCTTGAAAAATAGTATTTCCATAAGTTACGGAAAAACCATGGTTTTAATTACAATTTTTTTAAAAAATCAAGATAAATTTTTTTGGTTGCATTAATCGGGACATAAACATATAACTACACACTAGTAAAATTTTAATATCACAACTAAAATATTTTAACTTTCTATAATTATATTTCAATTTTATTTTTTCATATGCCTATGGAAAGGATCTTTTCTCAAAATTAATAATGTTATAAAAAATGTAATACATTAAGGTATATTATATTATAATTTAATATTAAATTTAGATTATAGTAAATTTTAAATTTCTTTAATTTGTATAATTAATCATTATAAAATATTGACAATTTAAAACTATATTTTTTTTATCTAAGATGATGAATTTATATTTTTTGGATCAAAATTTAAAACTTATATTTTATATGTTTTTAATTCAATAAATTAATCATGAATTGCTGACAATATCTCTAATTTTAAAAAAATAGATCTAACATACATAAATTTTTTATCATTATAATTGAGCTCCTCATTATATTTGACCATGCATGGTTCAGTCACTGGTGCTGTAGGAAATATTCAACCTTTTACAGAGTACAATATTTGTTGATCACCTTAAAAAAAATTCCGGTTTTCCCTAAAAATTTTAATAAAAAAGACCTTCTCTAAAATGTCAATTTTTGTTGAAAAATAGCACAATGTTATCAATTAATTGCAATATTTTTTTAAAAAATTACTGGAAGAAGAAGAAAATGGACATTTATAACTCAATTGCACAAGGTTTAATTAGTAAAAACTATCATCTAATTCAAAATTTTAATTCTTTAAAAAAATTGTATGATAATAATAAATATTTTATTATTATAGACCGTGCAATGGCATAATATTACAATCAAAATTTTAAAACTTGGTCATTTTTCATAATCTATAGATTCTAAATGCATGCAATTCTGATAACGATAATGTTATTTTGCTAAAAATGGTAGTTATTAATATTTTTATCAAGTAATTAAATTATATTAAAATATATTTATTTATATTATAATAATAATAGTCAAATTCAAAGCCGTGCAAATCACGGGTGTTATCTAGTATTAACTCATACAATTTTAGGATTAATATTCATATACATGGCACAATCAGAGTCGAGCTGATATTCGATAATGACATGTCATAATGAAATTGTTGTTTGATACATTTTCATGTGTAGGAATAGGTAAATTATACTTAATTACCATACTTTGTGATATTGAGTGTTTTGTTTTTGGTGTTTTTATTAGTGTTGGAAGAATTTTTTTGGGAAATATCGACTTTCACTACAACACAAAAAGATATAAGGACGCTTATATATGGACGCTTATATAAAAAGTATCCCAATAAATGTATATTAGGACGTTTATGAATTAAACGTCCCAAAATTGTGTGACATATGTTATAAGCGTCCTAATATATATATATATATATATAATTATGACATTACAAAGCGACCCAATATACAAAAAAAATTGGGACATTTATAAGTGTCCTAATAGATATATATTGGGACACTTATAAATTAAACGTCCCAATATATATATATATATATATATATATATATATACTAGGACATTTATAAGCATCCTAATATAATAGGGCGCATAGAGGCAACTATATATCTTACTATAGGGTCGATCTATAGGGACTAGCGATAACAGGTCATTTAAGGGACGATTTTAAAAACGTCATATCAATAGAAGCGTCCCAATAGAGACCTAGTGGGACACATTTTAGCGTCTCAATAGCCTGTTTGTGTTGTAGTGTTTCCATAGGCATATGAAAATACGAGGTCAAATTAGAATTCTAGAAAGGTAAAAAATATATTTGTAATATTAAAATTTTACCATGCAAAGTGGAGTAGTTATGAGTTTATGACCCAATTAATACAATCCAAATTTTTTATCTTGATTTATTCTAATTTACAGTTTAAACCTTGATTTTTCCATAACTTATGGAAATACCGTTTGTCAAGATACGAGCTCGTGTTTGAATTATTTTTTAACGTTTTCACTCGATTAGATAAATAAAACTACAAAAACAACCCTTACTAGTTGATTAAAGTAAAAATATAACTCTCTGGTGAGAAATCCGGTGTTGAAACCCCCCAAATGACAAAGATGCCCTCAGACCAAAGATGCCCTCAGACAATTATACCCTTACCCATTGTCGGACCGCCACCGGACCACCACTGGACCGCCGTCGGACTAAGTAGGGTTATATTAGCACATTATGAAAATTGATATGGTTGTAACAACACATTCCTAAAACTTATAAGGTTATATCAGCACATTCATAACACGTGTAGGTTATATCATCACATATTATAAAAAGAAAAACCCATAAACATTAAAAACCTTGGTCGAAGAACACAACAAAATAACTACACACTTAACATCAAAGGTTATCCAATCATCAATAGAGTTAAGTGCGAAAATGACTCTGACTTTAGACTGAATGTGCCAATATAATTCTTCAATTTCAAAAAGTGCCAAAAAAATGAAATGAAAAATATAAAATGAAAAAAAAAATCCTAGGTCAAAGAACACAACAAAATCCTAGGTCAAAGAACACAACAAAATAACTACTCACTCAACATCAAAGGTTATCCAATCATCAATCCATACTACACTTAACAAAATAAACAAAAATGTCATCAAAATCCTTATATTCTATACCATATATACAGCTTATCTCTATTCATGTGATGGGAAGCAAAAGAAAATCACACAATCAAACTCAATATCACATTAATCTAGTGAATTGAGGGGAATTTAAGATGAAGATACCATTTTTGAAAGATTTTTGCACTTCCACTTAGCCGCCCTCTGGGTCGACCTCGCCAAATATCTTTCTTCGGCTCTTGAATCACACTTTGGAACGTCAACGGTAGACGAGGTTAAAATGGCGTTTGCTTGCGGTTGACTCTGATTTTTTTACTAATATGCCACTTTGTATTTATTGTATGTGCATATATAACCATACATTTTTTTACGATTAAGCTAATATGACCCTATAAGTTTAGGAATGTGCTAATTTAACCCTATCAATTTTCATAATATTCTGATATAACCCAACTTGTTATGGCGAAGGTGCAATAGTAGTCCGACGGTGGTCCGACGACAATATTTAGGTATAATGAAGATGAGGGCAACTGCATCATTTTTTTCCCCAAAAGGCCAAAAATATATTTTTAACAAAATTCTGACTAAAAGTTGTCGGAAAGAGTTATATTTGCACTTTTACTTATTACCTAGGGTTATATTATGACTTTCAATTATCAGAAGGTTATATTTGTACTTATGTAAATGTAAATGGTTATATATGCACTTTTCTCGAGATAATAATAATGTATTCAAGGAAAAGTTTTGGGAAACATGATTGAATTATATTTATAGAAATGTAAAATATTTTAGTTGCAATGTTAAAAATTTATTATGCTACGTGGAGTAGTTATAAGTTTATGACCGATTAATCCAATCCAATCCAAAAAAAGTATTTTTATTTCTTCTAATTTACATATTAAATTTCGATCTTTCCATAACTTATGAAAAGATCGTCAACCCAAAATTTAGTAAACTATAAATAACTCTAAAATATTAGGGTTTTACACTTATTTAAATTATGGGAAATTTTTTTATTTATTTTTAAGAAAAAATTATCCTCAATAGTATTCAGAGTAGCCCCAACAAATATTTTTCTCGTTGTTATTTATATCATGATTATAATCTAGTATTTCCTCTGCCTCAAACGAATTTACATCACTTTTGGTCAAATTTCTCAACATACGTTTGACCATAAATTTCAATTAATATGTATAAATACCAATATTATTATGTGAGATATAGTTAGATTCAATACATCACATATTTTTTTAATATCAAATTCAGCATACGTAACTAAACTTATATGCAGTCAACCGTAACCTTCAAAATTGACCAAAAAGAGAAAGGAGTAATAATAATATAAGAGAAAAGTATTTTTTTATAACCCTACATACTTGACGTAAATTCTAATATAACCTTCCAGTATTTGAAAGTTCGATTATAACCCTAGATAATCAGTGAAAGTGTCAATATAACCCTCTCCGAAGAATTTTAGCCAGAATTTTGTAAAATTATATTTTTTCCCTTCTGAAAAAAATAATAAAAATACTAAAAACGAAAATGACTTTATTACACTTAGAGTCAATAATAATCCAAATATTATCGCCGAACAGCCGCTGTAACAGGAAAGATTATACCAACACATTATGAAAACTGATAGGATTATATCAGCATATTCACAAAAAGTGTAGAGTTATATCAGCACCTTCGCAAAAAGTGTACAGTTATATCAGCACATACTATAGAATATAGGGGTTTTAACAATATTTTGTTTATTTTGTTGTGTTTAGTCTGGATTGATGGTTGAATCACCTTTGGTGTTGTGTGTGGTTGTTATTTTTTTTGTGTTCTTCGACCTAAGGTTTTTAATGTTGATGAGTTTTGAAATGAGTCTACAATATGTGATAATGATGTTTAATATGAATGATGGTGTTATGATGTTGAATTTTATGGTGTATAAGATGTTGTTATAATGTGATATTTGTGTATATGATGATGTGGTCCACCGTTAAGGCCAACCGAGTACCACACACGTAACTTTTATAATATGTACTAATATAACTTTACACTTTTTATGAATGTGCTGAGATAACCCTATAAATTTTAGGAATGTGCTGATATAACCCTATCATTTTTCATAATGTGCTGATATAACCCTATTTGTTGTGGCGGCGGTGGTCCGACGGCGGTACGGCGGCTGTCCAGCGGTGGCCGGTGAACTATAAGGATAAATTTGTCAAGTCAACTTCAAAATTTTAACACTAAGGGTATTTTAGACATTTTACTAGTCAACACCAGAAATGGAAGTTAATGCCGGAAATGAGATCTAAGGGTTATATTAGCACTTACTAGTTAAACTATTTTTAAACTAAAAAATATCTAAAAATTATATTGTCAGAATTATTTTAATATATACCCATGATACATAATAAAACTAGTCCTTACTGAACCGGGGCAAAGACAATAATTTCTTGTTCCGAGTCAGATTGGAAGAGGCCGGCAAGGAAATGATAAACAATGTGAAGGAAGATTAGGTTTATAGTAAATAGGGAAATTGAGTGGTAAGCACGATGGATCAAATATTACAAAGAGTTGTGCCGCCAAGGCGAAGGTTTGGTGGCCGGCCGGCTGTACGCTGCAACGCTATCTGCAGCTGTAGCCGTAGCTTTTTGATTGATTTTATAGTTTTTTATATACTTCCTTCGTTTCATTGGGTGTGACACATTTTTTATTTTGGTTGTTTTTGTGAACTTGACACACTTTCCTTTTATGGCAATATTCCTTCAATTTCATCAATTCATTCTACTTTTCTCTTTCTAAATTCAATTTCATCAACTCATTCTACTTTTCTC
>JAULKK010000001.1:2997365-3011166 GCA_032355705.1 Rubia peregrina | reverse complement strand
GTTTCTGCTTCTCTTTATGACGAAGGTGCTGTAATGGTTTTACATGCTGTATTAATCAACTGCAAAGTCATGCTGGAGAGGTCCTCTAACACCTATGGTCAGTATCAAGACAACTGCATTACTGACTTGCATTCTTTGATGATTATTTGATGCTTGCAGAGAGGATGAGGACGCTTAGGTTATTCCTTGGTGTTTACAAATATGCATTTTCTGATTTTCTCCTTGAAGCCTGCTTGCCAAATTTATTTTCATTTCAATTTTATTTAGAAAATTTAAAAAAAGTAGGAAAGAAAGGGAGACCCGATGCTAACTATTGAATGACATGAACAGTGAGCTCGGAGTTATGGAAAATTAATGTGTATAATATATTAAACATTGCTCTTAGTGTTCCCCCTATGATGATTTACGTTGCATATTGCAACTAGCATTCAATTGCTTTCCAGTTGATTTTGTGGCAGTACCTGCAATAATTTATTTGGTGTAGTAAGAGTTGAACTCTGTCAGAACTTGCTCTTTTGCAGCTCTTCTAGATTGCTATTGGGCTGTCCTTTTTTTTGTTAAGTATTGTATCCTCCGATGAAGTGGATTGGAATTGTAAGAAATAAATGGTGGATTCTACCTCTCTAACTTACAGGGGTTGAAATATTAGAATGAGCTTAGAGCTCATCTCAGCTCACTGCATTCTGTTGGCTTCACTCTCAAATCGTGTCATTTACCTTGTGGCCACTATAATTCAGCTCTTCAGTCTCATAATCAATTTTCTACTTTCAAGCTGGAAAATGTCTCCATTAATGATAACGGTGACTAGAATCTTTTTAACTTCCTCTTGAATGGACTTCGTTGATGTGTTGCTCAGCCTTGAGGTTATGGATTGCTTGAAATCCCAATGCTAATTTCTGCAGTTGGCAGACTGTTGATACGATTGAATTGTTGGTTCTTCTATGAGGAAAATGTTGTGGTTTATATCATGTCTGATTGTGTTAAGTTCTTGATTCTTTAGTAATATTTTCTTTCAGTCTGATTTATATGTATTTTTTGTCACAGATTACCTTGTAGATGAGGGAACTGAGTGTAATGCAACGTCAGATATACTGCTGGAGCGCAACCGTGAAAGAGGTGTAACTGATCTATTGATTCCTTCCTTGGTTCTGCTACTTAATTTGTTGAAGAAATTGCAGGTAGGCATGCATTTTTTTTCATGGTGGAGCTATGTCCAGTTTCTCTTTTGTGAAGTAGACTAGTAGGATTGATTTTTATATATTGGAATGATTAATCTTTTGGGTTCCGTGTGAATAAATTCTTTTTGTCCTCTTTGTTTTTGGATTGACGTTATTGATTTTCCCTATCTAAGGGAGCCAAGAAGCAGCATAGAAACACAAAGTTAGTTACTTCTCTTGTACAATTGCATCGAGAGTTGAGGTAACATGTACTATCTCATTCTCTTTTTTACTCACTAAATTTTTTTTAGAATATTAAAATCTGATGAATTTGTGCATTTGCAGTCCAAGATTAGCTGCTTGTCCATTCGACCTGTCTCATCCTCAACTAGAGGCTCTTGGGTTTGAAGCTGTTTGCCATCTTATAGTGTCAACCCTAGCCTGTTGGCCAATTTATGGTTGGGCACCTGGCCTGTTCCATTTTCTGCTTGACAATCTGCATGCAGCTTCGTCCCTGGTTCTTGGTCCAAAGGAAATTTGTAGTCTATTTTGCTTGTTGGTTAGTACCACTTGTAATCTCATTCTTGTGTAACTGGCATGATCGAATTGCTTCTGATTCCTATCTGCATGTGTTGTCATCAGAATGATCTATTTCCCAGTGAAAGTGTCCACCTATGGAAGAATGGGCTCCCGATGCTGAGCGTACTTCGAGAAGTTTCCGTTGGAACATTTCTAGGACCTCATAAGGAGAAACAGATAAACTGGTACTTGCAGACTGGGCATTGTGAAAAGCTGCTAGGTCAACTTATACCTCAGCTGGACAAAGTCGCGCCAATTATTCTGCACTGGGCAGTCAGTGTATGTGACCACAATTTAGCATGTTTATATTTTTAATTACTGCATTCCTCAATTAGTGCATGATAATTTCCTGAAAGCATATATTCTACATGCCGCAACACTAACTCCATTCTTTCCTATAATATAATAGAAGAAATCTACCTCTGGCTTACAATAATACTCCCTTTGCACTTTTTGTTCTTTGAATTAAGCAGACGGTAGTTTCTGTTCAAGATGTGCTCCGGATTTTCATCATTCGCGTTGCTTGCCACAACACTGATAATGCTTCAGTTCTCTTGCGACCTATGATATTGTGGATCTCTAATCAACTTTCCAGTCAATCCACATTTTCTGACACTGATTCATATAAGGTCTAATACACATCGTGATATTTCTTCCGCATCTTTAAATATTGGAGTTAACATAATATTTCTTTCTGTGTGTTTTTTGTGTCAACAGGTTTACCGGATGCTCGATTATCTTGCACTTTCTCTGGAGCATCAGCTCAAACGTGCTCATATTATTGTATACTTATAACATGATTGTCTATAAATTCCATGACTGGCTTATTGTCTCTTCAGCCACTGGTATTGAGGAAGAATGGAGCTCAGATGTTCATCAAAGTGCTTAAGAGGTGTCATGAAACCACACCAGCAAATGCCATGCAGAATTCAGAAAAAGGCCCAGTTGCGATATTTCAATTTTCAGGTCTTGCTTAGTGCTTTCCTGTTTTCAAGTCCATCTCGCTGCTTTGTGATTGTAGGACATCTTTGCCACGCCCCTGGAATGCTAGTCAGGTTTACATTCTTAATGGAGTCTTGGTTCATATATATATTTACTTCTTTCTGATTTTGTTCATTAGAGCTGACAAAATCTTCTTGTTACGCATATGCGTGAAAATTTGACGAGCGGAGAATGTTTAGAGATTTCATTGCATCTCTTCAAAAATTTCAAGGTAAGCTGCTTTGTTCTTGTTCTTTTGCTTTATCCCCAAGTGAAGTTTTTGTATATTGCCTCCCCACTTAATCCCAATGGGATAGAATTAGAATGGATGAGAGGCAAGAAGAGGCAGGGATGGCTACATTTCTGGGTGTGAACTCTGGTGGAATATGTTTTTGGGTTAACAAACATTGATAGGGAAGGGTTATGAAAGTCTGTGTATGAAACATCAAACAACTGATCCTGATAAATTTATTTAAAATGGCAATGGAGAGGGCAGAAAGGGATGAAACTGAAGGTTGTTTCAAACAATTTTGTTCCTTCAGAAATATTGCTTTCCTTATTTCAAATAGTATTTAGGAGGCATGAGATTTTCTAATTACCTTTTTTGCCTCTTTGGCTTGAATAAATGACTTTAATGTGTTATTGTTCCATGATTGATTGCTTATCACAGGAAATTAGATGGTTTAGTAAATGCTTTGCATTTTCTGTTCTTTTTCTTGTCTCCCCCGTGCTTTTCTAAGCGGGATTCATCATTCTTTTGCAGAGCTTTACTAGTTTTGTCATCGTAGTTAGTCAAACTTAGGCTTCTGTGCTTAGAATATCAGGAATTGGATGTCTTTCATGTCTTCGAATAAGATAAGTGAACTGATAATCAAACAGAATCCTGATTAGGCATCATTCAGCCTATTTCCTTTTTTATTGGCAAATTCATCATATATTCCCGTGATTTCCTTGTCTATATGAAGAATCATCATCTCATGTCCCTTATGGTTGTTATTGATTGTTACATTTGGTCTTAACGATGTCTGTTTTGTTATCTTCGGTCTTGCCTGTTGGAAAGGAGATACTTGCCTACTTATCTGCATTCAAAGAATTGGGTTCCTCTGACGAAGGCACGTCTACTTTTTTGTCCATCTTTTTGAAAGTTCAGTCTTCTTTTGGTGAGGATTGTGAAGTTGACGGGGGCCTCAAGATCATGAGTGCACATGAATTGAGGGCTTATCCTCCTTTGCGGGTTTGCTGGAATACCTTATTAGCTTCAATTGCTTCAAGGGATGGTTTATCAGAATACACTGTGGATGCCATTGGTCTATTGTCCTCAGGAGCTTTTCTCTTTTCCATGGATCAAGATAGGTGAAGCTCTTATCTTTGTTATGATGCCTTGCTGTATTTCTTTCTTTTATTTGTGCTTTGCTGACCTTAAAAGGCTGCCATTTGCATTTGTTTATAACTGTTAGTACACTGTTAATGAGCTTCTTATGAAAGGGAGGGAGCAAAAATTGGTAATGTAAGAGTGTGATGGGTACTTCTATGGTTTTGCAAAGGACATGTCAAAGTAAAAATAGAGATCCAAAATGCAATTTCCTATTCAATTCAGTAGACTGGTGTTTGTTTTTGTTCTAGCTACTCCCCGCTGCCCACCTAAAAGAAATAAATTCTATCCGTCCCATAATTAGAGCCCCATCTGTTGAACTAAAATAGTATTACGTGTTTTTTTCCTCAAAAAAAAGTATTACGTGAGTTTTATATTTCCAGCACTATTTCAACTTGTCTAGAGATCATTTACTCAGCTATTGACTATTCTCTTCATCTTTTTTGGGGAGCAAATTTTCAGTCAGTAAATTCCTTTAGTAAGTCTGAACAAGGAAGGTACTGCCGCATTTTCCAGCTGAGCACCTGTCCCAAATTCAAAATTTGTATTTTTGCCTTCTTCCTGGAATTTGTTGAACATTGTATGCTGAATTTGATTGTGAAAGGATGCATCTGTTCATCTTTTAAATCTTGCACATTTTGTTTTGGTTTTTATCTGACTAGTCTAATGCTCAATGTTCTGGTGTTGTCTTTTAGCCTCAATTTGGAGAGGGTAGCTGCAATCAAGTGTCTTTTTGGAGTTATGAAGGATGGGACTGGTGCAGATGGTATACTTGATGAGAGCATGAAAAACACACTGGATCTTGCCGAATTATTTGGGCCAGAGGCAAGTGATGTTTTGCTTTTTCTTCCTGCATTACAAGACTGATATTTCTGTTGCCTCCTTTCTCTCTTTGCCCACACTCATGCAAAATTTCCTTATGTGCAGGTAATGAGATCTGTCAACTCATTATTGCTTCTGTTGCAAAAGCCCATTGATACCATTAAGGCCGATGACTTTGACACCAGCCTTTTTCTTTCTTCAACACCAGTTTCTTCCAGAATACTTAAGATTGTTGATGGTTCTACTGGAAGAGTTGAGCAACATGACTTGGGTGAACTTGGAGATAAGTTCACATGGGAATGCCCAGAAAATTCAAGGGATAGATTGACAGAGGCAGGCTCATCTGCAAAGCGTAAGATGTCCTTACCTGATGGGCCTAGTAGGCGTGCCAGGACGGACAATGCCTCAGTTGAAACTACAACTCAAAGTGCTTTCTTGCGAGGATCAGTGCCCCCTCCTTCAGGTCCCACTCGAAGGGATACATTCCGACAACGCAAGCCAAACACCAGCCGACCTCCTTCTATGCATGTCGATGATTATGTTGCCAGAGAAAGGAATGTGGATGGTACTAACAATCCAAACGTAATTGTTGCTCCAAGATTGGGTGGAAGTGGAAGACCTCCTTCTATTCATGTCGATGAATTCATGGCTAGGCAACGGGACAGACAAAACCCGGTGGGATCAACAGTTTCAGAGGCCACTGCAGTGAAGACAACAGCTCCTGAAAGCAACACATCTGTGGATAAATCAAGTAAATCTCGACATCTGAAACCTGACCTTGATGATGATCTTCAGGGAATTGATATTGTCTTCGATGCTGAGGAGTCTGAACCAGATGACAAGTTGCCTTTTCCTCAGCCTGATGATAATCTTTCACAAGTTGCACCTGTGGTTGAGCAAAACTCTCCCCATTCAATTGTTGCAGAGAGTGATGCTAACGATAGCAATCAATTTTTACAGCTAAATGCACATTTGTCATCTCCAATGGATGATACCAGTGAATTTTCTTCAAGGATGTCGATTTCTCGTCTGGAGAAGTCACTGGCAAGAGAGCCAAGCATATCATCTGAGAAGAAGTTCCCTGATCAGTCTGACGACCTGAAAAGCTGCACTATCAAGTCTTCTGGTGCTTTGGATAGTAGTGTGCCTGGAAGCAGTACTGGATTTTCTGCTCCCTCTTTTACCAGGGCAAATACTCTATCTTCACAAATGCATGTTGACTCCAGGGCAACAAATACCCCGTATTCAAGAGCTGGTGTACAACAACGTACTGGTGGCTCACCTTCAGCTAGAGACCCTAAAGGGTTTTATGACAGAAGAGTTCAGTTAAATCAGGTTCCTTTACCTCCATTACCACCTCCACCAGCAATTTCTACTCCTTCATCTCAAAGTGGTGATTCTTATCCTGGTCAATCTTCTGCTTTTATGAATATGTCGGAAATGCAGCCCCTACAACCGCCCGGCTTTCATGTGAGCACAATTTTTCCTTTCCTTAAAAGCCTTACAGTTATATATGATATATTTAGGGAAAACATTGTTTTATTCATTGCAGGTTCAGGCAGACTTCCTCTCCGCTTACAGAAGTGGTCAGGCAAGCATGTCTTCTCCTAGTGGATCTACTAGACCCCCTCCTCCTCTCCCTCCTACTCCACCGCCTTATTCAGGGAACCCTTCCTCGGTATCCTTATCAAAACTTCCACTTTCCCTAGCTCTAAATTACAACCAAGCTGCAACCGATGCTCGACTCAGCAATCTTGCATCAGCTGCTTATGCACCAGGCTATCGACCTGGAGCAGTAGTTGGTAATGTCTACGGGAGTAGTTCAACCCCGCATAATATTGAAAACTCGGCTTACATTTCACAAAATCCTCCAATGTCCATGCCTTCTATACAGGCCATACCATCCTTCCCTCTAAGACAGCTGCAGCCACCCCAACATCCACAGGCTTTAGCACAGAGTCTCAGGCCCCGGTTTCCAGCTTCCCCCCAAACAGAACAAGGTGGGCCTATGATGCAGACTGGCTTACAAATCCCGCTACAATCAGTACCACTGATGCAACAGCCTCAAATCCGTCTAGCTCATATATATCCGCAGACACCGCAGATTGATAACCTTGTGCAACAACAGCAACAGCAACAACTGGAACAATTTCAACCTCAACAGCCACAGCAGCAAAGTGAAGGCATATCCCAGCAACAAGATGCTGGATCACTCTTACAGGAGATTTTTAAGTCCCCAGAAGCCATTCAGGTATGTTTATATTTCGCTTCAATTGGATTTAGTCTCCTGGATTGTTTAATCATTACAATTATGGTTCCTTGCAGTCTCTAATAAGTGATCGTGAAAAGCTCACCCAACTCCTAGAACAGCATCCAAAGATAATGGAGATGCTTCAGGTTTGATGATTTAGCCTATTCTCCAATAAAACATAGATTTATACATACCTACATCTGTTTCTTTAGTTTTGCTTGTTCATGGCTTCTTTTGGTTTGTCAGGAACAACTGGGGTAGCAACAGTGGGATGTTGTGGAAACTGTAAAGCTAAATCATCCAGGTTTGGGTAAACAAGAAGTGGCATTTTGCATAGCCGGCTGTGTGAAGTTGTGGCTGGAGAGCCAGCGATCCGGCATCTGGTATCCCAGATCATTATGCCGTAAGGTGTCCATAGAAACCCATATCTGATTTATAATTTTGTAACAATTCAGTTTCCTCTTCTTCTGCTGTAGGCACTTGAGATTGCCCTTCACTTCTCATCAGTAAATCAATCTGGTACGCTGACATGCTTATTGGCCTAATGGTCAGGAATCCCCCACACTTGCAGTGGGTGATTCTACTTGCAACACCTCCTTTGCGAACTACACCGCCTTTTATTTTACGTAATCAAAGTCATTAACATTAATTAGTTGCACCAATTTTTAGTTTACGACTAACAATTTCATATTTTTTTGTTTATATAATTATCCTGATAATATTACTTCCTCCGTCCTAATTGCTTTTATAAACTTTCATTTTTATTCTGTCCAAACTAAATCTGCACACTTTTCATTTTACAAATATCTTTATTATATCATAAAACATAAATACCTTTGAAATAATTAAATATTACTCACAAAACCCTCACCTACCCTCATCCACCCTTACCACTTCTAGATATTCTCTCACAAAACCCTCTGCTTTTCTGGCAAATCTGCATGCCTCCCGCTCATCTTCACAACCTTTTCATGTCCCAACCATGCCTATCGCTCATCAGCCCTCTCTGCTTGGATTAGCCAACGAATGTGTTCACGGCATCCGAAAGGCGGTGCTCTGATGCCAGCCTGTAATCCGGCACAATCACTAAGGTTTTTGCCTCTGCGCGCAATCATTAGGGTTTTTAGCTCGGAGGTGAGACACCGTCACATTTTGTTGTTGATCCAGGTGCATGAGCCGATGCAAAAGCAGCTGCCATGGAGGAAGTAGATGGCAAGGTTGGCATTGGCGGCAATGGACTTGTAGAGGCGGAGGTTTTGAGAAGAGAATGAAACAGAACAGTCCCCACCAAACCCCCCACGATAAACTGGTAATGATAGATGAAAAACTAGTGCAAATGCCAATTGAGCAAAATGATAGATGAAAATTTATAGTGAAATTATATAGAGATATATACCAATATAACTCTACTTACTTGAGTAAATACTAATATAACTCTCAGATAATTTTTAATGCAAAAAATCTTAATTAGTTGACATAAATGTCAATACACGTGAATTGACAAAAATACCATTGGAGCTAAAATCTATAAATGTTAGGACAATTTTGTCCTCAGGACCACCACCACCCCCCCTCCAACCAGCCCCGCCACCGCCAGCCCCTCACCCCCACCACCCCCAGTCATACAACCATCACCACCACCCCTCCATCCAGGCCCACTACCCCAGCCTCTCCAGCCACCGCCACCTACACCCGCTTGACCCTAAATCCTAAATCTGGTGGCTGCATGTTGACCCGACTACTGACCCGGTGTCGCCTCCAGCCACGCCGCCTCCTCCACACAACCCACCACCATAGATTGAACAGTTTCGCATCGTTAAACCAGCCGTTCAAATGGCATCGCTAAACTCGCCACATCGCCTCCTGCCACCCAAACCTCCTCTAGCCCCGCCGCGTCCTCCAAACTAAATCCGCCACCATAGATCGAACGGAACGGCAGTGAGGAAAGAATGCTAGTGCCAATCCAACCTCAACGGAGAATGAACAAACGGAGGGGGTGGTTGGAGGAACGGACGGCGTGAACGATCCAATCCCTTCTCGGATGGTGAACGATGTTGGCTTTGGCGTCGGCGAGGAGGCGATTAGGTAACCCTAATTCGCTGTGAACCGGAGAGGATGTAATTGAGGTGGCATAAAATGGATTAAAACGAGGTGAAATGAGGATGAGGGCATCACGTGATTTCATATTATTTTTTCCTTTTTTCCAGAGGGGTTAAAATAGTAATTCCACAACATTCCGGCTAAAATAGGTCAGAATGGGTAATTTTACACTCATGTCAACTACGTAGGATTATATTGACACTTTCAAGCACTGAAATGTTAAATTGACACTTATGTCAACTAGTTAGGTTATACAGACACTTTTCTCAAATATAATGATTGATGTGAATATGTGACATTAATGAAAACACAAATACATTCATAGTCTGTTGCACCTTTCATGGAAGATAATTACTCCCTTTGTTCAAGTTCAAACAGCACGAGAGACTTTTCACGATCACTAAGAAATACATATTTAACTGTTAATATCTTTAGTTACATGTAATACTGGCAAATAAAAAGTTGATATTTAAAACTACTTGTTAAGAAGAATCCCAACATTGTTGTTTATATATCTATTCAAATTTATGGTCAAAGTTTGACTGGAAAAAAATAATCTCCCATGCAGTTTAAACTGGTAAAGAGGGAGTATTAATTTGGTCTAATGCCACACCATTCACTTTCTATTTCACTATGAATTTTCAGCCTCTTTGTCATCACTCCTTTCTACTATGCATTCCACAACAAACTTCCTACTTTCCTTTTTTTTGAAAGGTTACATACAAGCAACCAAATTACATATAAACATCATAATCTAGGACCTAACTAGGAGACACCACCATTGAATCTATTGAAGCTCAGTGGAGCCTGAAACTCCATCCATTTGAATAGCTAGGGACACCCTCCTGAGAACATCCAACCGCTGTACCACCAACGAACCGCCGCCCGGAACCACCATCATCGACCACCTGCAGGTTGGGAAACCACAGCAGGGACCACCGACACGGTCCCATGACGCTGGGTAATCTCCATCAAGAAATTGCTCTAATATTTACAATTCTTGCTGGGGTGTGTTTTGAACCTTTGACCTCTCAGTTTTAGAGAGTGTGGTTTTACCACTAGACCAGGGCCAATTCACTCCTACTTTCCTTATTAGTCTACCACAAATAACCTCCTATTTGTAAATTTTCCATACCTAGTCATTCAATCTACCAAATCTACCCTCATTAAACCCCAAAGTTTACTATTGTTTTCTACTTTTTTTACACTATTCATGACATCACTCATGCAAACACTTACAAAAGTTGATTTTTGACATAAAAAAAATACTGCCACATCAGCTTATAAAAGATTCAACCAAAAGAAACTAGGAAATTTATTGTGGGACGAATTGAGAATACTTACAATTTACTACTCCCGTTCCTTTATATATGACACATTTTCCTTTTTAAATTATTTCTTTTATATCACACATTTTATTTTTGACAAAATATATTAATTTCATTTACTCATTCTATTTTTTTACTTTCTAAATTCAACTTTACCCACATATTTTATTTATCTAAATTCAATGTTTTTAAATCTATAATGGCATATACTATAGAGGAATGAAGAGAGTAATTGTTGATAGACATTGCAACCCAGCCTCACATGTGGGGGAATAGTACGAGGCAAATGATAGTACTCGAAGTGAGTTTCCAAATAGAGCATGTGCAATGAGGCTTAATTTTGGGTTCAATTAAAAATTGGAAAAGAAAAATATCACAGTGAAACTTAATTTCAAGCTTCATTTGGAGAGGGGGATTGATCCGGCCTCTGATTTGAGCTCGGAGCTCAGTTATAGAACTAACATCATTTCTCTGTCAAGCCATGTGCGTGGGCCAGGGCGTTGGTCTGCGCCTGATTAAATTGACATGCGTGCCACGTGACCCAACACATGGCACCCGTTGTCCCCCCTCTTTTTAATTTTTTTTTGGAATTTTTTTGGTTTTGCTATTTAAAAATCCTACACAAATTTAAAAAATTCTTATGAACTTCTATTTTTATTTTTCAAAATCTAAATTAAATTTTGGTCATTTTAAAAAACAAAATTACGTTTTTGAAGAAATATACAAGGTTCTTTTTAATTATGGTTCATAAAATAAAATTTTAAAATAAAATTAATTTCGAAAATGAAATTTGAAAAAATAAAATTCAATTAAAAAATTATAGGTGTATTATTAAATTTCACATTTGAATTTATTTTGTTAGGTAGATTTATATAGTAAATTAAATATTAAATGTAAAACTAATGAGTATGATAGAGAGAATCAAGTGAGGTCCATGTAGTGGGCTCAAAGTAAGCTCATCATTGTAAGAAAAAAATGGGGGTGATTTAATAGTGAGCTCAAAAGCTGATGTGGAAGAGAGAGATTGATTATTTAATTAATTGAGTGTGCTCATTTCGGGCTCACAATTGTACATGCTCTAAGTGATAATGTGGATTCTCGAAATCGGCTTGGGTTTTGGAGAGGGACCCGTCTGTGGCACTTTGGAAGTTTTATGTTGGCGTTGCAAGATGGTAAGATCATGAAACAAATAGAGAAGAACTGCAAGAAGAGAAAGACACCTAAAGCAGAGCTCCAAAGAATCCACAAAAGAGGAATGGCCGAGGGCAAACGAAACAAAAATTATAGTATTTGGAAGCTACAGCCAGCCCAAAAAGAACAATGAGGTGGGAACACCTCGAGGAGGCATCTCTAGTAATGGTAGGTTTGAGCATCACACTAGTAGAGACTTGCGAAGGGGTCCAATCCTACCTAGGCCAATGAATATCTTGAGTTGGAACTTCCCCGAGCTTGGAAGAGTTCTGACAGTTCAGCAACTGCATAGGCCCGAAATCACATGCTGTTATTTTTCTTAGTGAAACTAAGTGTTATGCTGAAGTTACTAATAGTTTAAGGTCGCAATTAAATTATTTTGGTGTTGCTGTTGAGTCACAAGGTCACTCAGGTGGTCTTGCTTTGTTAGGGAGTAAGCAAGTAGTAGTTGATTTAAAGTTGATGTCGAATCGTTTCATACATGTTTTTCTTTCAATTTCGGGGAGTTAAGTTTGTGTTGCTTGTTACTATGGAGAACCGACAGTGGCTAGAAGAAAAGAAGGTTGGCAGAATTTTATACAGCTCGTATCAGACCCCTCTATACTGGGGTTGTGTCTTGGAGACTTTAATGAAGTTTTGTCGCAAGATTAATTCCAAGGAAGTCAGCCAATAGCTGAATGGCAGATTGATGTATTATGTGAAACACTGGACTTTTGTGGATTATTTGACATGGGATACACTGGGCTGAAGTTCACATGGAGTAGGCTCGCAACTTGACCATATACAAAAAGAGCAAGGCTAGATCGAGCTACATGCACTCAAAGTTTTCATGATCTCTTTTCGTGGTCGTCAGTCGACGTCTTGCCAATGATCTACTCTGATCATATGTAGCTGCATGTTCGACTTCAGTCACGGGATCCTACAATACATCTGCAGAGAAGAAGAAAGAAGTTCAAGTTTGAAGCACATGGGATCAAGTCCAGTGATTGAGAGAGGATGGTCGAAGAGACTCGGAATGAGCTTCTGATGTCATTGCCTCAAAGAATGGAGAACTGCTCTCTCGACTTGATGAACTAGGGGAAAGCTGCATTCCCAGATATCTTGAAGCGTATAGAGGAAATTAAAAAAGAAATTTTGGAGCTGGAAAGTGGAAACATGAGGCTGAGAGCGTGAAGTGGAAACAACGAGCGAAGCAACACTAGTACAAGAAGGGAGACAGAAATACTAACTTTTTTCACAAGGATGCATCAAGGCGACGTGCAATAAATCATGTTGGAGGATTGAAGGATGAAAACTTGGAAATGAAATATGAAAATGCCAGCATTTAGCGTATTATTGTGGAGGATTATTCTCATCACCATACCCATCAGCAGAGGCAATCCAGCAGGTTGTAGGTCGACTCCAACCGAGGATCACAAGGGAAATGGTTGATAATCTTACGCGGCCTTAAGCTGGAGGTGATGTGACTAAGGCGGTGAAACAGATGCACCCGTTCAAATCCCAGGGACCTGACTGTATGAGCCTTGTCTTTTTTTTTCCTTCAATTTTTTGTCACATTGTTAGAACAAATGTTACGTCTTTTATGCGAGATTTCTTGAACAATGGATTATTTGAACAGGAGGTAGATTACACTCATATTGTCTTCAACCCCAAAACCAGAGCTGATTACACAGTTTCAGCCCATCAGTCTGTGTAACGTGGTTTACCAGTTGGCATTTAAGGTGGTGGCGAACATACTTAGACCTATTATACCGAATATCATCTCTGAATCCCAGTCGGCATTTATCCCAGGCAGATTGATTACTGACAACTTATTGTGCACGAATTTCACCATACTATGAAGAATATTGGGTCTAGAAATTTGGATCACATGAATATTAAACTTGATATGAGCAAGGGTTTCGACGGGATTGAATGGGACTTTGTATGTGGCACTCTGAAGGCGATGGGATTTCCGGAAGCATTTGTCAGATTAATTCAGTTGTGCCTCTCAGCAGTATGTTCTCTTTTATCCTTAATC
>JAULKK010000001.1:2733573-2744299 GCA_032355705.1 Rubia peregrina | reverse complement strand
GTATAAAGACACTACATTATCAATGAGAAATCTTAACCTTTTTCACCATATTCAATTCTATTATTTTATACTAAATATACATGATGATAGTGAATTCATGCTATCTTGACTGATAAATGATGGTAAATTATTCTATGATTTAAATATAATAATTCAAAATTCAGAAGATAGTTAAAAAAATCCTCTCTTATCAAAATTTTTAAAAAATATTCTTGACAAAAAATGAGGGTTCTCCTGATAAAAAAATTAATCACTATTTCCTCACTCTTTTAGTCGGATAAAATGACATAACACTATTATTTGAAAAGCTATTTCCCAACATCGTATTTCACATCAATTGTCAAGCATTATTCCTTGATCGATTTAGCAGAATAAACTGAGAAAAGAAACACAAAAACAACCTGAAAACATTTTCCCCAAACAAGCCCATAGATCTCAAGCTTGCTTGCTTTATCAAGTAAGCTGTATCCTCTGTAACACTAATAACTTCCTACTTTTCTTTTTGATTCGTCCACTAGTAACTTCATATTTATAATCCTTTTACATTTAGCTATAAATAATTGGACGTAAGTCTTACTTTTATTTGATTTAAGTGAGTGTACTGTCATCATTCATTAAAAAGATACCACATAACCTTGTGTTAAAATTTGTGTAAAAAAAATTCAAACTTTAAAGTAGGACAGAAGGAGTATTTTATTTCAAAAATAAAATGTAAGCTGTATTTGGCCTACTTAGTAATTTTCAAACTTTGGCAAAATCAGTGAGGTTTTCATTCATTTCCATTTTTGCTCATGTAGAATTGTATTAATCGCTCTGTTTTATTATTTATGACACACTTACTATAAATGAATGTTTTCTTTTATTTGACACTCTTTTCATTTTTGTTAAGATTCTTTCAATTTCATCCACACATTCTACTTTTTACTTTCTATATTCTATTTCATTCATTTATTTTCTTCACATAAATTCAAACAATTAAATTTATAGTGTCACAAATAAAAAAACAGAGAGTACTAGTAGATTCCAGAATGACCGTTAGCCATTTGGCGCCTCGGGACTGTGTTTTTGTGTAGAGAGTGTTCGCCTAACTTCTGGACTTCCGTGCACCCATCCATTTACCAACCCAATTTCACCTCTTTTTGACTAGCACTCCCTCGTATTCACTAACAAACTAAATTTAGTACTCCCCGCACCTCTATAACTGTCTTACTATAAAAAAAATTTATTTTTTAAAAGTCATTGAAATAGTATAAAAATAGTTTGTGAACAAATTTTTTTTTTCACATTTAATTTTTTTTTGCAAAAAATGGAAGTAAGATATTAATAAAGGGGCACCAAATAAGGCAGATATGACACAAATAGAGGGACAGATGAAGTATCTTGAATTTAGACGAAGGAAATGAGTGGATGAAATTGAAGGTAACAAATAAAAAGTATAATGAGTAGATGCGATTATAGGAATTTAGTCAAAAATGAAAAGTGTGTCATTTAAAAAATAACTTCCAATAAGATAAATGTGTCAATCTTAGTGAAACGGAGAGTATTCAATTTCGAAATTCTCTCAATATTAAATCCATAAATCAATTTCATCATTTCCAAGAAAATGGAAATAATAATAAACAAAAAAGTTGATATTTGTCCAGTCACTTTCTTCTCCACGGGCAGCAGCTTTGCTTATGCTCCCATGGCCACACTCCAACTCCCACACTGCTCACCTAAACTGTTCCATTTCAAGAACCTTAATTCTGTTTCTTATTCAAGAAAGCTTCTTTTTCGCTCCAGGAAAATTCCCTGGAATTTCAGAAGCATTTCTTCAAATGGATTTTTTCCCAAATGCCAATATAGCAAAGAGAGTGCAGAAATTGAGCCCCTTGTTACTGAAAAGGAGAGGGTTAAGGAAAATGAAAGACCCCCTTTTGATATCAACTTGGCTGTTATTCTTGCTGGCTTTGCTTTTGAAGCTTACACAACTCCGCCTGTAAAGTTCCTATCTTTACCTTGTTTGATGTTTATAGGGTCTTGTTATTGATTGCTTGCCATTTTTAGAAATATATGCAAAATGGTTAATTTTCATGTTTTGAAGCTGTTTTGATACTAGCTGAAATGATTGTATTGCTCAAAATTTTAATCTTCTCCAGTATGGCTTTTGATTACTACTTTGGTGTTTTAATCTAATCAGGAGCATGTTGGAAAACGTGAGGTCGATGCAGCGAATTGCCAGACAGTGCTTCTTTCTGAGTATGTTGTCATTTCATTTTGTGAAAAGCCTCAAACTTATCAAGTGAAGCAAGTGGACTGTGTCAAAAGTTTGAATGAGTTTTTATCAGAATCATGGGCTACTATCATAAAAACAATTGGTACTATGTAGGGGTAACTCATAATCTTATATATTGTGTTATATGACTGTCAACCACCAATGTGGG
This sequence comes from Rubia peregrina, assembly GCA_032355705.1. Lineage (NCBI taxonomy): Eukaryota > Viridiplantae > Streptophyta > Magnoliopsida > Gentianales > Rubiaceae > Rubia > Rubia peregrina. The sequence continues at coordinate 2,741,876 of JAULKK010000001.1, read as the reverse complement.
ACTCTAACAGTTTCTTGATCTTTTCCTCATTGTTGTTTGTTGAATTTCTTGTGCTCATTATATCTGAAATGCCAGGAGTTGTATTTTGATAGTAAATGATTAGAGCTTTAGAAGCAAATGATTTCACATAGCTTTTGTAGGATATCTGGAGTGACATTTTATTTATTTTGGGTGCATCCTAACATATTGGGACACTCTCATGGCATAGGATCATGAAACTGTAATTTTGTAGCACATGTCATGAACGTATCTCGGGAGCTTTCTACAATTTAGACTTTTTTTTAGGTCTATGAAAAGGTTTCTTCACTCAACCTTGTCTGCTTTTTTTATTTGCATTTCAGGTCCTTTGTCTGGGAAATTTATGACGGCCAGTTGTTTATTAAGTTAAAGAAGGGACTCAACCTTCCTGCTATGGATTTATGGGTAGGACTAACTTCTTGGATACATTATTTTACCAACCAATAAAGTTCTGTTAAGTTTGCATTGAACCTTTTGCCAACCAAGATTTATGTAACTAGTAAACTCCTTTGATTGTCAGGGAACAAGTGATCCATATGTTGTCTTCCAATTGAACAATCAGATTCTCAAAAGTAAGACTAAATGGGGGTAAGCTTTGAGCATCCTGGTGATATAGGACTAGGTTAAGTTTGCTTGTTTGTTTGTTTTTCATAAATATAAATGCAAAAGTTGGTATTCGGACTAATTAATTGTGATTTTCTTATCTGATTGCGTTCTCTTAACAAAGACTAACAGAAACATAGACAATTTCACCCTAGCTGCATTGTAGTTTTAGGTATTTTTTTCCATGTGTTAGCTATGCTGTAAGATTACCGTATCCTCAGAAGTGCATGATTAAGTTATGAATGTTGGCAGGACCAAAGAGCCTGTATGGAATGAGGAGTTCATACTTAATATCAAGCCGTCTCCAGGCAAGGTTCTTCAGGTTTGTGATCAAGTTTATGAGGAGTGCCTTTATCCTTCCTTCCAGTTTCTCGAGTTCCTATCATTGATTATTGTGGAATTTTTTATGAGCAAGTTTATCTGGTATTTTAATATGGTGATCACCTAGGATCTGAAACAATATAATAGATAGTTTATAATTTTTCTTACTTTCTGGTAGTGAATAGTGGTGCCTTACTTTATCAACTTCAAACGTCTTCGTACTGATTTGTGAATGTAACTGGAGTCTTTTGAAAGCTTCAAATCCAGTTAACTTTTCAAACTCTTAAAGTGGAAGAGCTATTTTTTCCCCTTCCCTCAAATGAGAACGTTGAGAAGGAGACCTTGTGTTGTCTAACGAAGCATGCAGCATTTATACAAGGACATGGATGCTATATGACTAAGATGTCCCAAGTCATTGTTGTTCTGTGTGGTTTTCACCATAGGTGTTTCTACTAAGAACTTGGTAAATTTTAGGCCCAATTTTTCTACCCCTGTAAGCAGAATATATACATATTATGGTGTTTCTTAAATAGCCATCCCTAAGAGCTTTCCTCGTGACCTTCTTTAATTAATAATATGTCCTTTTATAATGGACACGGGAGAGATATACAAGTTTATAATGCATTTGTTCCTTGTACGGAAGGAAATATATATTGCACATATTACATCTTTGCAATTATATGTATCTAGTGTCTGCATCCGCATCCATCCAATTGCTCTGGCATCTTAAAAATTCTTAGCTTCATTAGTAACTGAAGATTTTTTTAGGAAGACTCGCGTGCATTCTTGGATGCTGCTTCTTTATTTTCGTTACCTTTTTTGTGTTACTAGCTTACATGCGCAATTGAATTTCAGCTAGCAGCTTGGGATGCAAATCTTGTGACTCCTCACAAGCGCATGGGAAATTGTGCCGTTAATTTGGAGTCGATCTGTGATGGTAAGAGTTGAATGAAATCCATGCATGACACCAAATGTACGGGATTATCCTTCTCATACTTATGTGACATGCATGTCTGATCTCTGTGATTAACTTCCATTGCTGGCGAAACCCATTTACCTACTTTTGTTGCAACTTCACATTTTAAGGGGGAATTTATGCATATGTGCTCTAGTAAAATACCCCCCTTCATATTGCATGTGTAAAATTCGATGTTTAGTGGTAGTATAGCACAACCCAGGTTCAATTATTGGCTGATGCATTTGCTGCCCTCATAGTGGGATAAAGGCTTAGATAGAAATAAAAATTCTGAATCTTATGGAAGTAATATTTTTTTTTGCTAGGGGAGACGCACTGGTTGGTACTGGATCTGCAAGGCATGGGAGGTGGCGGAAAAATAGAGCTTGAGGTATGTTTTCATGTCAGGGGTAGAAATCCATATGTTCTGTCAGTTGGGTTCTCTGAAGTCACCATACCATTGTTGACAGGGGGTTTGGGTACCCAGCCCTTTCTGTTAGTTCCTGAAGGGCACAAGTGCCTTTCGCAACAATAGATGTCTATAAAGACCTTTACTAAAGAGTCACCCCGATTCTCTGTCTGTGCACAGACACTATAAAAGTAGAATTACATAGCAAAATCTGTGGCTAAGCTAATCTGAACAATTGAAATTGCATCACTCTAGTTAATCGAAGTCACCATACATTAAATATGTTACCGTGCTAAAACAGTTTTTCCTTGTTATTAACTCATCGCTCATAGGAAAAATGTTCCAGATTTATTCATTTTCTTGTTTGTTCTTTTGCTCATCCATTTTTCTAAAGGGAATGAGAATCAGGAAGAAAGAAAGAAATGGGTGCAAACTCAAACCTCATTCTAGGATGAGCAACAAAAAAACCCTTACCACAAAGCTATATCCTGGATACTAATGCATGTACTGAATCAAATGTATAGTTACTTGTTAATTTGATAATTATTGTTTGAAAAGTTTTATGCAATTTGTTTTAAAGAACATTGATTTGTATTTGGTAAACACTTATCTTCCTCGTTCTTTATCAGATCAAGTTCAAGACTTTTGAAAAAATTGATCAAGAAAAGCAGTGGTGGAGGATACCCATTGTGACAGAATTTCTGGAGAAGTATGGCTTTGAGAACTTGATGAAGACAGCTCTTGGCTCTGAGACTGCAGGCCCGCCAGTTTGTTGAGTTTGCTTTTGGGCAGATAAAGACATTGAATGATGAGTACCTTCAAAAGAATTGGTTTCCAAAAGACGGAGAAGGCAAGAAAATTTTTGGTGATCCTACTGCTGAATCGGGGGAAAATTTGAAACAAGAAGGGATTCCAGAGGGTTCTTCAAATGATGAAAGTGGGAAGGTGGAGGAAGACGAAACAGAACTTATTGCAAAAAGCATTCTCATGGATGATATGGAGGGTCAAGTTGGTAAGGCTTCAGCATCTGATGAGCAATTCTGGAAGACACTTACTGATACTGTCAATCAAAATGTTGTTCAAAGATTTGGTCTTGTTGCTCCTCCCAACATAAAATGGGATGGATTTGACTTGCTAAACAATATTGGTCTACAGTCACGTAAAATTGCAGAGGCAGTTTATGTTGAATCCGGGCTTGCGACTGCAGAAGGTTCGAATAGTGATAATGATGATGCTCCAGTATCTCCAAGTCAAGATCAGTCATCTCTTGGAAATATAAAGAAAGTGACCCAGCAGTTATTACAGCAAACTGATGCTGTTTTGGGAGGGTTAATGGTTATTAATGCTACAGTTTCCAAAATAACCAAAGGGGCAAGCTTTTTAGGAAAAGATGATGACGTAGAATCAGAAAATGATACTGCTGAGATTCCTGAGGGTGAAACATCAGTTGTTCCATCTGATAGGTTAATAATATTGGATGATAAGAAAGCTGAGGAAATGAGGGCACTCTTTTCATCGGCAGAGAGTGCCATGGAAGCTTGGGCAATGCTAGCAACTTCTTTGGGCCACCCAAGCTTTATTAAATCCGAATTCAAAAAAATCTGTTTCTTGGATAACCCGACTACAGACACTCAGGCAAGTTCATATTTCAACTTGGCATGCAGTGCATCAACTTGGTAGTAAATATGTGAAAATGACTTCATGCATGTGGGTACTTGCATAGCAAGTCTTCACAAAGTGATGTGGTTTTTTGTGCTCTCATTTTAACTTATATAATCATTAGGTTTACATGAATAGGTACCCCTCTAATCATAAAGTTTATGAAAATTGCAGGTAGCACTTTGGCGTGATTCAGCTAGGAGACGATTGGTTGTTGCTTTCAGGGGAACAGAACAAGTCTGTTCTTTAATTGTTTAAAAAATTTAAACTATTTATCTCTTACTTGTATTTCCTATTCTGACCTTTTGATTCTGTGCAGGATAGATGGAAGGACCTGATGACAGATTTGATGCTAGTTCCAGCTGGGTAATGTGTTTATTCTGATTATGTTTCCCTTTTTCTTTTTATGATTCTGAAATAATATCCTTTCATTATTTTTGCTTGTCATTAGTTTTACTTTCTGTATTTCACAAGTGATATTTTGAAATTTTGCATGCTGGTTCTCCAATAATAGACGTCCTTTAGCATCTGATGAAGTTTCGGATTGAATGAAAACATGATTCCAAAGCTCATTATGCTTTTTGATGTTGCTGACTGGTCTTCAACTGGAATAGGTTTAATCCTGAAAGGATTGGTGGTGATTTCAAGGAAGAAATTCAAGTATGCAGACTTTCAATGAAACTACCTTCAGGTTTTCACAATTTTGGGATTTCAAATTTGTGATATATATGCAGGTTCACAGTGGTTTCTTAAGTGCTTATGATTCAGTTCGGACAAGGATAATTAGACTTATCAAACAGGTGGTTGGTTATAAGTAAGTGACTGCTGAGACAAACATTCTGCATGTAAAAGGCCACTTATTGCTTTAGTTAAAGGGAAAAGAATCTCTCAGTCTGCAGTCTTTATCCGAACTTTGATTCATTTCCTTTAACTCCCTGTGGAACATGCTTCTTGGAAAGTTAATTTTTTAAAGTTTCCCACAGCATGGATATGTGTCCGTTTGTATGTTCTATCATAAATCTTTGTTGTTTATATCATTGCAGTGATGATGATCCACACCCGCTCTTCAAATGGCATGTCTACGTGACTGGTCACAGTTTAGGCGGTGCACTAGCTACCTTGCTTACTCTTGAACTAGCATCAAGTCAACTAGCAAAGTATTTAATCTACCCCTCGTTTGTCACTTCATGATATTATCTTTAGTCTTACTCAGTAGTCAATATCCAAGGAAGTATATCTTATCTCATTCTGGCTCATTCAAATCTCCCTTTCATTCTGTTAGTGAAGTACCTCCACAGTTCTAGACTGGACGATGAGTTTCTGTATGCTCATTAGCAAAGTTATTTAAGTTTCTGAATAACTGCGGGGACTTATATGATACTCCCTCCATCCCATGTTTAGATTTTCATTTATTAGCCTAATTCAGTTCATCAATAGGGACTCTACTTATGGGACGGAGGAGTATGTTGGATATGTCAATATCTGGACTCATATGGCTGTTTGATCTGTAATTTGATGCAGGTATGGAGCTATTTCAGTGACAATGTACAATTTTGGATCTCCGAGACTTGGAAACAAAAAATTTGCCGAACTTTACAATGAGGTTGTTTCAGTTCTCATTTGCTGTTTTCAAAATATCACCTGTTTAAGAAAGTGTTTGTGTCAGTTGCCGGTTTAGCATCCAAATGACTTCTTACTATCACGTTTTTGGAAGTTGAGAAAAAAAGGATTAGGACGAGAAATGGCATAATAAAGGGCATATTGTATCCCGCTGTGCCCATTACTCTCGTTTCAGTCTAAATAATGGGTCGTGGAGTATGTGTTTTCATTGTCAAGAACTTTAAAACATTTCCCTAACTCATGCCTGCTATATTGTTTTCATTGTAAGGTGCTAAGTAGGATGAAAGTTTAGTAATTAATGTCTTTTGGCATCACAGAAAGTCCGAGACAGCTGGAGAGTCGTAAATCATAGGGACATAATACCTACTGTCCCACGTATGATGGGCTACTGCCACGTGGCTCAACCAGTTTATTTGGGTGCTGGAGATATGGGAAATGCATTGGTGAGTCCTACTTTTGAATCTCCACCTTGTGATTTCAATTTGTAGATTCGTGTTACCAAAAATTAGACATGAATTAGTATTCTACAAACAAGGTTTTACATACCAATGAGATTTGTACCATAGGTCTAATTTAGGCATTGCTGATTTTATCAAATATGTAAACTTTGGTTGCTATATAATACACGAGACCTTTATTCTATTATTTTTGCAATTCTCAGTTCTTATTCACCCAACAAGACTTGGAGTTCATGAAAAACTGCCTGTCTCGTTCTTAGTCTGCCTCTGCCACCAAGAAAGGACATGCACAATTTATATATTATTACGAAATCATCTAGCTTGCTGAATTTTGTTTATTAAAATATGAGGATGCACTGTTTCAGGAGAATATGAGTCTCATGGCTGATGGTTATGAGGGTGATGTGATTGGAGAATCCACTCCAGATGTTATTGTCAGCGAATTTGTATGGTTCTCATCTCCTCCTGCTTTAACTTCATTGTTTATATTTGGCGACAAATCTATCACTAACATATTTAAAATTTTATGCATTCTAAACATTATATGTTAATTGCCGTATTAATATGTTTAATGCTAAAAAGTTATTCAGTTATTTTACCTGGAAAGCGATGTAAATAATTTTTTAAAAGTCTCTCTTGGTAATATATTTTACTGAATGGTTTTCTAGAAGTTTTGAAGGTAACATATCTGAGTTATATTTTACAGTTTGTGCGAGTCTGATTTTTTTTCCTTGCATGATGACTATGTTTGTGCAGATGAAAGGAGAAAAGGAACTTATAGAGAAAATATTGAACACAGAAATAAACATCTTTCTCTCTATTAGAGATGGAACTGCTCTCGTGCAGCATATGGAAGATTTCTATTACGTTACATTACTGGAGGTGTCGTCTTTTTCCTTAATCTGATACGAGAACCTTAATATCTCGCCTGATTATTAATGAGCTTTTCTTCCCTACACGTAACTTAATTTGCAGAGCGTGAGATCAAATTACCGAACTGCTGGAAGGTCACAGCCAAATGAGGAGAAGAGCTTGCCATCAAGTTGAAGGTTCACAGCATCATTAAAAATACCGTGTTATATACAAGATTGAGAATGAGTTCCTTCAAAGGGTCCCCCGTGGCGCTTTCAGAGTACTAAAAAAAAGAGTCAATGGTAAACATTTCAACTGAATCGATTTGTTTCTAGTTGAACCTTCTTAGGCATTTGTACATACTAATTTATGATATCTCATGTACATGAAATGAAAGGAACCATTTTTAACAGTTCTTTGCATCTTGTAGTGTATTTTCTCACTCATTCTTGTTGTTGCCTTTGTTACTATGGAAAACTATTTTTAAACTCTGCCTATGTCGATCTCTCTCTCCCTTTTGCATTCCTCTTGTTTTACGGATGCAATCTGTGATTGCTGAAGCTCTATGGTCTTTTCTTTAGCCATCACTTCCTTTTGTAGCTCCTCCACCATCTCTTCTGCTTCCGCCTTCCAGCAGAGTCCCTCTCCTGCAAAACCGTGTCATATCATAGAGTAACACACTTCATCGGTTATTTTTAATCTAAGCAAGCACATAGAGTATGATTGAAAGGAGTACCTTGATTTGTTCGCTGAATTAGGTCATCCAGCTCAATCTTGATGTTGAAATAGAGCATCTTCCACTTCTCCACAGCCTCATCATTCCTAGCTTGCTCCATCAAGAAACTAGACCACCTCTCTCTCCTGCGGTTCCCATCTCCGATAACCTCATTCTCGGTCCCTCCACGCTTATCTTCCAACCTTTTCTTCATCATTCCCTCCACTCTCAACCTCTTCCTCTCCTTCCGCCACTCCGCTTCTTTAAACGCAACAACCATCATTTCAAGCTCGTATGCCTGAATCTCGGCATCCCTCATGCACATTATTAATAGAATGTAAAACCCACAAATAATTGTGACTGTGTGTATCATGTATATATATAGTGAGTACAAATGGTATACAAAATAGAATCAAATATGGAAAATGATATATATAAAACCAATCATAAAGGGTATTCATTTCGTAACCTGATTATAATTTATCTAATACTCTATTATATATCACATCAACTCATAGCAACCAAGCCTTTATCCCCTACAAGGGATCCACTATTAGCAAACTTTGTATGTTAGGAAATAAGTACGTTGGGGGTGATGGTCCAATCATACTTTGACAAGTGTTAAATAAAGTGGGGCTCATCACATATTAATTTCTTTTATCTTTTTTTAAAACTTATTTAACACTTGTCAAA
>JAULKK010000001.1:2711848-2728065 GCA_032355705.1 Rubia peregrina | reverse complement strand
CGGAGAAGGTTATATTTGCACATAACCTAAATATCTAGGGTTATATTTGCACTTTCAATTATCGCAGGGTTATATCTACACTTTCGTCAATTATGTAGGGTCATATATGCACTTGGCTCTTTATTTTATTAAATTTAGTTAAATATATTTATACTTATTTCTGTTCAATTTAGTATATTTATACTTATTTCATTTCAATTCAGTATATTTATATTTATTTCATATCCGATCAGTTCCAGAGAATATGGGCTAAACTTATGTGAGACCAAACATGCAAATCCTCATTTTAGGAAAATCCGCACTAGTAGTTCGTTGTCTATGCAACTAAACACTTCGTTTCATCATTGTTAATTAAAAGGATTTTGGTAGTCCAAATTGTGTTGGATGCTGATCTGTTTAAACTTGTTTTTGAAGCACTTAAAAGTTATAAGTAAAGTACCCACAAGTTATGTTCAAAACACTTGTAGATATAACTTGAAGCATCTATAAGTTATATTTGAATCACTATGAAGACATATGTGAGATCCTCTAATGTGTAATTTTTTGAGTTGCTATTGAAGAACCTACAAGATATAACTTGAAACACAACACATACACGAATAATTTGAGCAACATTAACTTAAAATTTTAGCGCTTCCAAATTATTAATGAAGCACATCAAGACAAAAGTGCAATGTCTATAAGCCTAAATCGAAGCACCTACAAGGAACATATAAAGCACCTACAATTAAACTTGAAGCACTTCTAAATTACGCTCAACACACCTCCAATTTAATAGTGAAGCACCCACAAGTATAATTTGAATCCCTCCAATATATGAGTGAAGCACGTACGAGCAACTTGAAGCATATACAAATTAGACTATAAGCACCTACTAGTTTAACTCAAAACACCTACAAGACTACAAGTTATAATAAAAGCACATACAATTACAAGTTGAATCATCTGAAAGTTTAAATTGAAGCACCTCAAAGTCTAATTTAATGTACCTAAATTTTATATTTTATTATTTGTTATTTTTGTAGCAAGTATAAGTTATAAAATAAGCACTCACAAGTTACATTTGAAGTGCTTACAAGGTGTGGTACAACACCTACAAGTTGTAAGCGATGTGGATAATTGAGTGTATTTAAGCATGGTGTGGTAGAAGCACCTACAAGCTATATGCAATAGTTTGCAATGAGGATAAGCTGTATGCAATAGTTTTTGACGTGGATAATATACTCATAGCCTCCACTTCCCATTAGCTCATCCGGTATGGTTTGCAGCGAATATTCATAGAGAAATATACTCATATCAACAACCCTCAGCGGCACTATGGTTAAGGGACATATTACTGGATCTTGACAAACAAATATGTCATTGTTGGCCATTTTGATGAATCACTTGTGGTTCCACTGGAATCAGCTACTACATGGTGAAGCACATGACCTACAACCTTTGATAGTCGCTCAACAGTCACTATCCCAGATTGAAGAAATCAATAGTGGAAGAGAACAAGAGATGAATGATAGAAATCAAAATCGAAATGAGAGGGTTACCCAAGAAGAAAGAAGTGACACAAGAAGGAAATGAAATAAGCAAATCTTCTTCGATGCGGCTACATAAGCAAATCTTCTTCGATGCGGCTACATAAGGAAATGAAATAAGCTTGGGATGGCATGTACAAACATGAGACAGAAGATGGTTATATGGTGAACAGGGGCGGAGGCGAAAACATCTGCGGCGGGGCTGATATGTAAAGAATTTTTTCCCAATTTTTTCATTATATTAAAGGGGGCTGAAAAATATTTTTTTAAAAAAATCGACTCTCGTATTTCCAAAAAAATTCATCTCGGCGGGGGCTAAATCCCCCTCCAGCCCTTGCCTACATCCTCCCTGATGGTGAGCCAAAACGTGTTACAAGTAATTAAATAACCAGCACAAATAGCTGAAGCATTGGATCTAACAAAACCCATTAAGGGTTGTATAGAACAAACTATCTTACCTAAGGTCATCAAAGGCGATGTGCAACAAGGAATATATGCCCTTCAATCGAAAGATATGAATAGATCGGATTTATGTTTGCTTATTAATGATATAAAATCATTCATATCAGCCTTAGGCAACCTTGTAATCAAATGGATTTCTAGAAAGAAAAATTCAATTGCAAATCAACTAGCACAATTTAAAAGACTACTCCCTCCGTCCCTTTATAACTGTCTCACCACTTCTTTTTTCACTATTCATTGATGATTTTATGATTTCAATATCTTAAATTATGTATAACAATAAATTATTAAAATTAGATATTCTAAAAATATAAATTACGATGAATCTAACAATATATCATACGATAAATTTTACATTTGAACGGTTAAAGATTTTTTCAATGCAAACTGCATTAACGTTACTGATGAATAGTAAAGTAAGACACATATAGAGGGATAGAGAGAGTAGTCCACTTCACGTGACTTCATGGAGGACAACTCTACTGTTCGTAAACTCTACCGATGATTAATGAAAATTATATTTCTTTCCAAAAAAAAAAAAGAAGTGTAATGACATGCTAACTTGGAAAACTTTAATCAACATATATTTTCTACCAAAAAGCAAACAAAAACAAGTCTATCAATCCATAAATTGGGAAACCGAAATTTATCACCATAAGAAAGATCGGGTTGGATCCGAAAATTTCCGGACTAGATTCACAATGCGTTGGCACAACCCGATTGGTCAAGGTCCCCGAACTGGCATGCAGCAGCGCTCCCGTTTCTCTCACCTTCATCGATCCTCTGCGTTCTCTGATCCCTTCACTTTTCCATCATAACATACACTTTGTCGCAATTTCTCCACCCCGATCGCCGCGCACACAGAAACGGGGGCGAGGGAGGATCGGAAACACGTCGAAAGAGGGAAAATATTAGCCGGAAAACATATTGTGTTTTGATCCTTTCTTTTTGTTCTATTGAAACGGGTCTGCTGTAAATTCTTACATTCGGATTCTAAACCTTCTGCCGCATTCTTCTTGAATCGTTGATCGCTATTAGCTGCATTATGACATTGTTGTTGGAGCTAGTATTGGGTGCTATCTGGGGAATTCCTGCGTTGCGGAGAAATTAGGGCTTTTCAGTTCTCTCTGGATCCGATATGGTGAATATTCTGCTATTTTTCAGCTGAAATTGGACTTCTTTGGTTACGAAAATTGTTTGTGATCAAGTTTCTTACTTTTCACAATTCATTCATATTTGAATTGCGTTTATGGCATAAATATATGTAGTCTGAGTTAGTCACGTTTCATTAAGGTTTTTTGGAACTGATGAAGAGTGATTGCATTTGCCTGATATGTTTAGGGCTCTTTAGATACAACTTTGTTTCTGTAGAGGGGGAGGTATTATATGGTTAGCTACATATCGGTCATTTCTTCTTACCTGTTCATAAATGTTCTGGTGAAATCCCCTCTTAACTCCTGTTTGATCTAAATGAGACAAGAAATTAATGAAAAAATTATTGATTCGGTAGAATCACGAACCATTTTTAAAGTTGGTTGTTAGTTACATAATATTCCTTGTTAGGTGTATACATTCTGAAATAGGGGAGGATCAGGATCGTTCGAAGAACAGTTAATTATATACTCAAATGTGCTTTAGTAATAATAATAAAAAACTACTAATTTAATTACTTCTATTTCAGACTGTTTCAGGTGGAATAACAGTAGGATCCCACGTTTGGGTGGAGGATCCTGATGTTACTTGGATAGATGGGGTCATTACAGAAGTTAATGGTGAAGAGATAACCATAAATTGCACATCCGGGAAGACTGTAAGTACTTTTTGTATGTCTTTCCTGTTATTAGATTGAGTGTATGCAATAGTTTGCAATGTGGAGGCTAAAAATTAGTAGCTGATCTATCTGACTTTGTTAACAAACATGTGGTAACCAATGATCAAACCCTCAAAAGCACGAATTTTTCCTCTTCTCTTACTAAATTATGATGACATAGATATTGTTGTGTTTTAAATGTCTATCTCTACATTTATACGCAAATGCGTTCACATTTTTCTGTAATTTACATTATCCTACGTACTAGAATCTCTTAACTTTATCATAATCATAGCCACTTTGTGTTGTGTTGCCAATTGTTAGTGTTGATCATGTGTAGTCAACACTGTTGGCCCTTTTCCCTTTGAAACATCATTTGAATTTCTACTCATATTCTTGTCTTTTGGATCATTTTCTTGGTTGGAAAGCTATAGTTTATTGCTATCTGTTTTTGCTCATATTATCTTTGAATGAACTGCTTAATTAGTGCTGTTTCGTAGCTAAAATGGAAAATGTGAGCCTCTATGATAGAATGATTTCCCGTAAGTGATTTGTTATTCAGAGTAAAGAATAAATAGAAGATTACAATAGAGGTTACATTATATGCACTTCATGCATTTTCATTTCCCTGACTTTAATCTCATCTATTTCCTATCATTTTGATCTGTTTCGGAGAATTTAAGGTGGATATTTGATCTCTCTCTTTTGTTTCATTTACATGCTAAAGGTTACAGCCAAATTGCGCAATGTATACCCAAAAGATGTCGAAGCCCCTCAACGTGGTGTGGATGATATGACAAGGCTAGCTTATTTGCACGAGCCGGGTGTTCTGTATAATTTGAAGTGTCGATATGGCATCGATGACATTTATGTGAGTGAGCTTCCGACATGTTTCTGAACTCATTCATCTTTCTCCATAATATCTTGTTATATTTATGTGTTTCCAATTGTCGAATCTGCTCCATGGTTTCCCTGCTTACGACATTTCTGAATCGAATTTACTTAATCGTGTTCTCAGACCTATACAGGTAATATACTGATTGCAGTAAACCCTTTCCAAAGGTTAGCTCATTTGTACGACAGCCACATGATGCAACAGTATAAAGGAGCGGCTTTTGGCGAGCTGAGCCCTCACCCGTTTGCTATAGCCGATGCTGCATACAGGTAAGGATTTTTAACTCAATCTTAGTCATTTATTGCTCTTCTGCTTATTTATTACTTCTTGATCACTGCTTGTACAATGTTCAGACAAATGATTAATGAAGGGATAAGCCAGGCAATTTTGGTTAGTGGAGAAAGTGGAGCTGGGAAAACTGAAAGCACGAAAATGCTTATGCGTTACCTAGCGTTTATGGGAGGAAGGTCTGGATCCGAGGGACGGTCAGTGGAGCAGAAAGTCCTAGAGGTTTGCATTTCATTCTGTGGCCTATGAAGCTTTAATCTTTCTATGGAAAAAAAAGCTTAAGTTACACCAATCTGAAGGTTCTCCACGGATCTTTGATCTTTTTTGTTGTTCGGCAGTCAAATCCTGTGTTAGAAGCATTTGGTAATGCGAAGACTGTGCGAAATAATAACTCTAGGTATGCACACCTAAAACTCGTTTGAACTTTTACTTGCCTTTATCTATCCTGTTCAAGTGATCACATTGTTCTATGTATGCATTTGATGACAGTCGTTTTGGTAAATTTGTGGAGATTCAATTTGACAATCGTGGGAGGATTTCCGGTGCTGCAATTAGAACTTATTTGTTGGAAAGATCGCGCGTTTGTCAGCTGTCTGATCCTGAGAGAAACTACCACTGCTTCTACATGCTTTGTGCTGCTCCACCGGAGGTAACTAAATTCTCGCAGCTTCTGATTTCACAGTTTGAGACTAATTTGTCGAAAGATTTTCATTTCTTATTATTATCTCCTGAATGAATATCACAGGATGTTGAGAAATACAAATTAGGAAATCCAAGGCAGTTCCATTATCTTAACCAAACGGATTGCTTTGAACTGGATGCAATTGATGATGCCAAGGAATACCATGCCACGAGGAATGCTATGGAAGTTGTTGGCATCACTGAAGATGAACAGGTACTAGGATGCACTTCTATCAAGGAAGTACTTACAAGTTTTCCAGGAAATGGTAATATAATTGAAAAACTAAAATCAGCAGTCTATCTTTTGTTAATTTCCCCTTTACAGGATGCGATCTTTCGAGTCGTGGCTGCAGTCCTTCATCTGGGAAACATTAATTTTACCAAAGGGGAGGAACTGGACTCTTCTGAACCTAAGGATGATCAATCTAGGCAGCATCTAGAGATCGTAGCAGATCTTCTCATGTAAGTATTGAATCTCTATGTATTTAACTATTATGCTTCATCTCCTTTTCGGGTAATTCTAAACTACCAAGTGTTAACCAGGTGTGATGAGACGGCGCTCGAAGATTCTATGACCAAACGTGTCATTGTAACCCGTGGTGACACCATAACCAAATGCCTTGATCCAAATGCTGCAACTCTCAATCGCGATGCTTTAGCCAAAATAGTATATTCAAGATTGTTTGATTGGTCAGTTTTACTTTATGAATCGAGTAGCTGCTTATTGTGTACTTTGGCCTTATTATTGCTTACATCTTTCTCTTTTTGTCTCCCTCAGGCTTGTGAACAAGATTAATAATTCCATTGGCCAAGATCCTGATTCCAAAGTCTTAATTGGGGTCCTGGATATTTATGGATTTGAGAGTTTCAAGACAAACAGGTGCTTAACTGGTATGCTTTTGTTTACTTCATTTAATGAGGTTAATTATTGCAGTATACTGCATATAATTCAGCCAGTTACTTTTAATGGTAGCATCTGCTTCCTTAACTTTGGCTTATCTCCATTGGTAAAAATGAATAGGTGCCAATCAGAATATCAAGTTGTTATGTAAACTTCATTTTCCCTTACAGAATCATGATTTGGCTACACTTCTGTCATCAATTTAACTGTGCTCAAGGGATTGTAAGTCTTCGGCTATTAATGTAGGGTGGGGATGCTGCATACATGGTTGCATCCACAAGAACTAATATTCAAAATAAAATCGACCAACATTAAGAGATTTGCTTAAATTGTTCAGCTTTAGTATTTAATATTTTATGCTTATCTTCATTCTATCGATCTCATTCACGCAGTTTTGAGCAATTTTGTATCAATTTGACTAATGAGAAGTTGCAGCAGCATTTCAATCAGGTATGTGAAAAATACATGCGTTAATCTTAATATCATCATTATGGTTTTTATTCGTATATCTTGAACAGAACTTAGTATGGAGGCACGACTTCTACTCAGAGATCCATTTACGGACTACTGTTTTTGCTTCTTCTTATAATTGGCAGCATGTTTTCAAAATGGAGCAAGAAGAGTACATGAAAGAAGAAATTGACTGGAGCTATGTTGAGTTTGTGGATAATCAAGATGTTCTTGATCTCATTGAAAAGGTTTTGCGCTTGTTTTTCCTTTATTTCTGTGTCTGCGTTTTATCTCAATTGTCTAGCATCCTAAGCTCTTGAAATTTATCTGGTTGTTTATTGTAAGAGAGGCTTGCATCAGTTGTATCCTGTTGAAAAATGGATTGAGTAATCTAAATTTAGAAATCTATGAAGTTTTCTTCTATCTTTTTAGAGTTTTTGACAAGGTTTTTTCTATTGCTCGCAGAAACCTGGAGGCATCATTGCTCTTCTAGATGAGGCTTGGTACGTTTGTGAGCATTTGAAAACTCCAATTCAGCTTATTTTTTGTATTTGATATCATCTGTTTACAGCTATGAACTTGTTCCATGCTTCAGTGTCGAAATGTAATGGTTTTTAATGTTATCTTGACAGCATGTTTCCAAGATCAACACACGAAACATTCGCGCAGAAACTTTACCAGACATTCAAAGATCATAAGCGTTTTAGCAAGCCGAAGCTATCGCCAACTGATTTCACCATCGCCCATTATGCTGGCGACGTATGTGTTATCTATTACAATGTCTAGTTATGGAGGATCATTTCAGATTTAATGATTCATGTGTTTGATGAAGAAAGTCTGGTTTCAGGTCACATATCAAACAGACCTTTTCCTGGATAAGAATAAGGACTACGTTGTTGCTGAACATCAAGCACTTCTTTCTGCTTCGAAGTGTCCATTCGTAGCAGGGCTCTTCCCACCTTTACCTGAAGAAACATCTCAAAAATCAAAGTTCTCGTCTATTGGAGCGCAATTTAAGGTATCTATAGCTTTATTTTATTTTCTCTGTGCCAAGTGTTGGATGAATCACGCAAACATGCTTTCTTTCAGCTGCAACTTCAAGCATTGCTTGAGACACTTAGTGCCACAGAACCACATTACGTTCGCTGCATCAAACCAAATAATGTCTTGAAACCATCTATATTTGAGAATCAAAATGTACTTCAGCAACTCCGGTGTGGGGTAAGTTTTGACAATCACTACTATTCTTATAAGGTTTGATGAACTAATTAGATATGTTTTTCTTCTAGGGAGTCATGGAGGCAATCAGGATAAGCTGTGCTGGATTTCCCACTCGAAAGGCATTTCACGAATTTCAAAGTCGATTTGGCATCCTTGCACCAGAAGTTTTAAATGGAAGGTACTTGATTTAATTGTCTTTGGATTTTATTGTGTCTTCGAAGAGAGATTCTTGCACTTTTTGGCCTCTTAGCCCTGTTCTCTCCAGTTTATCGTTACTTTAGTTCAGTTCAGTAAAATATTAAATTGATGCTATTTAGGTTAGTTCTGGTCTATTATGCTTATTTTTCACTTTGTTTAATTTTAGTTCAGTTCAGAAAGAAATCAGCTCAGGAGAGCAAGGCCTCAGTTGAATAGTTTTTTTTTCCTTCCTTTCTCACTGCCACAGGTCTGAGGGGGTTGCTGCTTGTCTGAAGATTTTAGATAAGACCAACCTTATGGGTTATCAGGTACTAAAGCTTTATCGTGTGATCAAATTACTTATACAGATCATTTTGGTGAGAAGCTAAGGAGATATTATACAGTCATCACTTGTGTCTAATGAAATGTGTTGCAGATTGGTAAAACTAAGGTGTTTCTGAGAGCTGGTCAGATGGCAGAATTAGATGGTCTCAGGAGTGAGGTCCTGGGAAAATCTGCACGTGTTATTCAGAGAAAAGTTCGCACACACTTAGCTCGCAAAGAGTTTATTGCATTGTGTAGCGCAGCAATGCAAATAGAAGCTGCGTGCAGAGGTATGATTTTCCAATCTTATGATCTTAGATATCCACATCCTGACAATTTTGTTTCAGGCATGATCCTTTTTTCTGTTGAAACATAGGTGAAATGGCGCGTCATCAGTTCCAGTGCCGGAGGAGAGAAGCTGCATGCTTGAGAATCCAGAGAGATGCACGAACCTTTCTTGCGAAAAAATCATACAACGCGAAGTGCTCTTCAGCTGTTGCTATTCAAACAGCAATGCGTGCAGCTGCTGCTCGGATTGAGCTTCAATCGCGGAGAAGAACACGTGCAGCCATCTACCTCCAGGTTTCTCCTAGCAGTAGCTGTCTGATTCTGCAGAATTCATCTATGGAAAAAAAACATTTACAAAACAAACTTGGTTTATTACCATTGTCTTCAGCTTTATTAAAATGTGATGCTGATCCTAAACATTTTTCTTATTTTTTGATGTCTGAATTTTTTTTCTTTTGGTAGAGTCATTGCCGTAAATACTTGGGGTGGAAACACTTCTTGAAGGCAAAGCGAGCTGCAATAGTCACTCAATGTGCCTGGAGAAGGAAAATGGCAGTTAGGGAACTACGAAAACTCAAAATGGTGAGATAAACTCTTAAAACTTTGTTTGTTCAGGCTTCTTTTCCTCACTTTGTGTCACGCTTTGAAATTTTGTAGAAAAACGAGTATATAACTAACCTATAATGTTTTCTTATGCAAATCAGGCCTCAAGGGAAACTGGTGCTCTCCAAGCTGCCAAAAGTGCGCTGGAAAAGCAAGTCGAGGAACTCACTTGGCGTCTACAGCTCGAAAAGCGCATGAAGGTAAGTACATATATATAAATCTCAGGTCCCTGCCTTCTTGTTTTGTTTTTTCATTTGCTCAACAAGTTAGGGTGGGGGAATTTGAGAGTTTAGAGTTGCACATATAATGCACTTGAGGAGTTCAAGTCTGAAATTTATACAGCATTCAGAATTCAGACAAATTACATATGTTTGTAGTTTCTTGTTCTAACTATTTGATTGTTTTCTAGGCCGACCTAGAGGAAGCCAAATCTCAGGAGATCAAGAAACTAAAGTTGGCTTTGGAAGAAACGCAGCTTCAGTTTAACGAGACAAAAACAATGCTGGAGAAGGAAAAGAAAGCCGCTAAGGAAAGGGAAGCCGAAAAGGAAAAGGAAGTCGAGGAAGCAGCAATGCAATTAGAGGAGAAAGCTCCTGTAATTCAGGAGGTTTCGGTTGTCGACAATGAAATGGTTAATCAGCTTACTGCTGAAAATGAACAGCTAAAGGTAGGTTATCAGTTAAATAACTTTTTAGTTTGTGGTTCATGTTTTTTTTATACTGACTTTGTTTGTTTTATGATTTTTTAAGTTCAAAGAAATGCGTGTTAAAATAATGAGAATGATGTTCGTGCAGGCTTCAGTGAGTTCACTGGAAATGAGGATTGAGGAAACAACTCGGGAGAGCGAGGAGAGATTCAAGCAAGTTATGGATGCAGAGTCAAAAGTTATCGAGTTGAAGACTAACATGCTAAGGTTCATTTAGTTCTCTCTCAGACTTTTTCACGCCGATCTTATCCTATTCTTCGGATACTGAAGCTTCGGCATTTAAACATAGTTACCTTTTTACGAGTCCTTGTTGATATTGGTTTTGTTTTGTAGGCTTGAAGAAAGAATTCAAGATATGGAAGCTGAGGACCAGATTTTGCGACAGCAAGCATTGCTGAATGCACCACCTGGAAAAGCATCAGGATATTTTGCAGTAAGTATCCGGTTAAGATGCAATCTAATGAACATGTCTACCTTTAGGTCTTTCTCGGGTTTATGTCTTAATTTTTTTTTGTTGCTTTGCCATTTTCAGCCTGCAGAAAATGGTCATATTGTAAGTGCCGCGTCTAATATAATATGCTTGCTTAAGAATTTTTTTTCTCCGTCCATCCGATTTGTCTGAACATGTGAGCATGCCTGTTATGCAGGAACCACAGGGTTCAAGAAGGTTTGCTAGTGAATCAAAGAGATTCGGCCATGAATCTATGCGAAGATCCTATATTGAAAGGCAGCGGGTATATTAATGCTGCTTTCCTCCACCCTCATTCAAACCAAAACATCAATGTGCAATAAAATTTATGTTTCTCTCTTCACAGGAGTGTGTGGATACTCTTATCAGTTGTATTTCTCAAAATATCGGATTTAGCGAAGGAAAACCGGTAGCTGCATATACCATATTCAAATGCCTAGTGAACTGGAAGTCCTTTGAAGCAGAAAAAACTAGCATTTTTGATCGCATCATATCAGTGATTGGTTCTGCTTTAGAGGTACTCTCAGTAACCTTCACATAGTCATGCTTAGGTCCTGTTCTTTTCGACTTGCATGTATTTCAGTTCAGTTCAGTTGAAAAAAGGGCAGAACCTAGTGAAACATATTTTTAGAAACATCTCATTGTAATCATCGTAACTGAACTCAAGATATATTTTCATAAAATCTTCAATTTCAGGATCAATCAAACAACAGTCACATGGCTTATTGGCTCTCCAACACTTCCACATTATTGTTTCTGCTTCAGCAAACTTTAAAATCGAGTTCTGCTGCAGCAAAACCTCCCCAGCCAACATCGTTTTTTGGAAGGATGACTCAGGTGAAGAAACCATAGCCTCTCCTTTTAAATTTCAGTATGCATTTCTAATGATTAAAGAAGAAGAATAACACCTTCTCCAGAGTTTCCGAACATCTCCTTCTTTTGCCAACATTCCAATCGCGGGGCTTGATCAAGTGCGCCAAGTGGAGGCAAAGATTCCAGCTTTGTTATTCAAGCAACAGCTGACTGCATATGTGGAGAAGATCTATGGAATTGTTCGAGATAACGTGAAAAAGGACCTTTCCTCACTTATAACTATTTGGGTACAAGTAATGCGCCTAATTCCCTCACGTTTCGATGTCACATGAAGCTACAAGAGAACCATTTCTTTTGATATTAATAGTTGTGACTTCTTTTGTTTTCAAAATGTCCATCCAGGCACCCAGAACTTCTAAAGGGAGCTCTCCAGCCAACCATTGGCAGGATATAGTTGTTTGCTTAGACGGCCTTCTGAATAACCTGAAAGAAAATTTTGTAAGACTTTCGTTTATTTTGCTTTCATTGAATTTGTTCACTGATCGATGTTGATGGATTGATGATCGCGTGGATCTTTTATTCCAGGTTCCTCAGGTTCTTTGTCAGAAAATGATTGTTCAGATAGTCTCTAACATAAATGTACAGCTTTTCAATAGGTACATTTGAAGTCTTCATAGCGCAATGTAATTGAAAATGATGTCCTTAAATTGCCATGGGAATCTTATCCTTTTTGCACGTATGTCTTGCAGCCTTTTCGTGCGGAGCGAAGGCTGCACATTCAGCAATGGGGAATATTTCAGATCAGGTTTAGCCGACTTTGAGGTCTGGTGTGCAAACGTGACAGAAGAGGTAAATGCTAAAAATGATATCTGTTCGGGTATTAAGGACTGGTGATAGATACTTTGGCTGTTGTTCTGCTGCACATTTCGTAATGCCTCGATTATTTTGTAATGCAGTATACTGGAGCAGCGTTGGATGAACTGAAACACACGAGACAAGCTGTTCGTTTCCTGGTAGGCTAAAAACTTGAGCTCTATTGAATGCTGTTTCTGAAAATCTTTCACGGCATTTGTCTAACTCTTACTTTCGATTTCAGGTTATTCCTCAGAAGTCTAAAATTACTTATGATGATCTCACCAATAATCTATGCACTGTAAGTCTGATTTTGCAATTTCTCTTCATCTGGATTTCGCCTTCCAACTCCTAATATTACCTCCAATGATCTGCATTTCCAGGATATGAGCATACAGCAGCTTTATAAACTGTGCACAGCGTATTACGACGACAAGTATAACACGCCAAGTGTATCTCCTGAAGTGAGTCTCTCTCTCTCTCTCTACCGTAAACTGAGCTTCCATCATCCAATGTTCACCCGAGCAGTCTGATATCGTCGTGTTGTGCATAATGCAGGTCATTTCGAGGATGAAATTGCTAATGACAGATGATTCGAGTGAGGCAGACAGTAGTTCATATATGTTGGATGACAATCCTAGGTATGCATTTTGTGTTTACAAATGATCTGGATTTCTGAACAGTATATGTAATATTGAATCACATTGCCTCTTCTGCAGTAGTATTCCCTTCTCAGTGGATGATATCTCCAACAACCTCAAGGGGGTGGATTTCACCGGCGTAAAACCTCCACCGGAGTTAATGGAAAATCCGGCCTTCGAGTTTTTATTGATTAGTGTTACCAGTTAATTTGTTAGCCGGATTATAGTTTAGTCCAAATTAGTGTAAATCCCACTAATTAGTTTTGCCCTCTAGGTAGGGTTAAGTAAGTTCACTTCCACAAGTGTAAAAAATGTAGTATAAGTTAGATTTGTAGGAATGTAATGTATAGGTTAACTTATTTAGGTAGGTGGATCAAGTAGGCATGGATAAATTCTTTATGCTAAGTGCTCTTTTGCTCCAGTTTCAGATTGTAGTAAGAAAAAAACATTAGTATCATCGATATTAAGGCTGTCATTTATATAACTTTTTTTGGAAATTTGATTGAAACCGGTTGAATATATGAAGTGGTTTATTCTAATTTCTGTTGCTAAACCTCAAGTACTACCTCTGTCCCAGCCGATTCTGCACACTTTTCGGTCAACTTTCTTGAGACACATTTGACCATAAATTACAACTAGTAAATAGATACCAATAGCATCATGTGAGATATTGTTGGATTCCCTGCATGATGTATTTTCTAAATATCAAATTTCAACACACCATTGATTTAAGTAAATAAAGTTATCGTTGGTCAAACATGACCTGGGAAAGTTGACCGAAAAGTGTGCAGAATCGGCTGGGACAGAGGTAGTACTTATACTCGATTAATGGAATCCGAAATTTTATCATGATTTTTTCTAATTTAGAATTAAAACCTTAATTTTTCCCCATAGTTTATGTAAAGATGGCCTCTTAATACTTTTGGAACAATACACTTGTCGAACCAGTTGTTTCCGGGCTTAAATGAATTCTTTCCATTGATGATAAGATTAATCTCATGTGGTACGGTAATGGTATACCAAGTGGCGTAAAAAATGATGGCAAATGGCAGATTTATGTCCTATTATTTTCAACTTATTTACACTTTATTTCAATAAATTTAAATTAAATTAAACTTGCTATTTTTTGTATTTATTATATATATTATAGATATTTAATTCAATTCAGCATAAATAGAAGAAAAAACATGATATTCATGTTTCTATTGCTAGTAAATTCGATTCCCCAGAATTACTGGTACTATAGAAAGTTCCGGTAGTGGGCATTTCCTTTCTTTCGTGGCCTGTGGATCATACACAAAATTAGTGGGAACGATTTTTTGTCAATATTGTGTTTGTGTCTTTTTTTCTGGTAAAATGCATCGGAAAAGCAATATGTTATTCTCAAATAAAATACCTATTTACTACCTTTCCGACACGGGTTGATTTACTTTTAGATAGATTCGTGTAGAATTATGTCAAGTTCCTTGTTAGTGGAATGCTACCCAACTAAAACCGGTGCAAAAATCACAAAACAAGAATAGTTGCGCTTCCTTGTTGCTAGTGAAAGTCTGCATTTACTTTTTTCATGTACAAATAAACAAAAGTTGAAGGAAAAGAAAAGCTTGTGGGAATAACAAAGTTTATCCACTGGGGTTTGGCCCCATTAAAAAGAAACTGCTTGATACATAATACTTGCATACCTTAAATCTAAAGGTTGTACGCTAGTCTTGGGCGTCCCATCCGCCCGACACTACAGATATCGATGAGGAGGTAAGTCACGGTAGTCCAGCACCAGGTGAATAAATTTTATTTAATTCCATTAAATGGCACTGCCAAGTCTTAAGAGCAAGTCCAACAGTTTTCTTATAATGAGCATTTTCATTGATTATGGAGATTTTACATATTTTTTCACGCCAAACAGCTTCCCTATCTCATTCCCTAAAATAGGGATTTTGATGAGAGAGAAAAGTTCATTCCCTATATTTGTAGAAAGAGAAAAAAAATTAGGGAATGAAAATTAAATGTAATTCCAATTGAATGTATCAAATTACAACACAATATTTAATTTTCTATTAAAAAGTTAAGTCATATTTCCCTCATTCTTCTATTCCTACTAAAATGTCTCTTCGACTTACAAAAAAAATTATAAAGAAAACTACTTCACCGGCACCAGGCCCCCATATGCGGGCCTATGGGCCGTGGCAGGGGTCTCTTGTGCGCAGCGAGTATGGCCGACCAACGATCCTGACACTGGGCTACTGTGAATTTACCTCCTCCACCAAGGCCTGTGGTGTCGGGCAGGTGGGGGCGCTGCGGGCGAGCGTCATCGCCTTGCTCCAATAGAAAGTAAAGTGAGAGGTGATCGTTAATAAGGTAAGGTCAAACATTTTTTATCAATGCTTATATGGAGAAATTTAATTAAGAGTTGACCATTGATCAATGAAAGTAAAATTGTCAATGCTTATATACGGAAAGTAAAATGAGAGGTGATTGTTGATCATTTAAAGTTAAACCTTTTCATCAATGCTTACATATAGAAAGCCAAATTAGGGTTGACCGTTGGTAAGTGAAAGTCAAACCTTTTGAAAGTCAACTAAGGTTAACTACTTATCCGTGAAAGTCAAACATTTTTATCGGTGCTAATACATGAAAAGTCAAGGGTTGGCCGTTGATTAAATAAAACTAATTTTTTATTAAAGTTTATAGGGAGAAAGTCAATCAATTATTAACCGTTAATCCATTAAAGCCAAACCTTTTAATGAATATTATATTTATGAAAATGAATCAAAATTAATAACAAAGTTTAATCAAAGATAAATTGACTTTTTAGATAAAGAAAAAGACTAAATTAGTTTCACTAAAAACGACAAAATTAATTTGAACCGTTCGTTTCCTGCCTGTTTTATTTTTCCCTTGTGTTTTGATCTAAATTATTGCTTGGCATTAATGCTTCCGGGTTGTTTGTAGGACTGAGTACTGTTGGAATAGTGTCCTTCAGTCAATGTGTATTTTTTATAGGGTTAAATGCTTTTCTAACCCTGTCTTTATGATGAAAGTGCCAATATAACCCTGTAAAACGAGAAAGTGCCAAAATAACCCTAACTTTATGAGATATGTGCCAAAAT
>JAULKK010000001.1:2660952-2671448 GCA_032355705.1 Rubia peregrina | reverse complement strand
GCAAAGATGAGGTGGATCGGGTGGCGAAGACGATGGATGAGGTGGTGAATAGGGTGGCAGTGGTGGGTAGGGTGGCGGATGTGGTGGTGGCTAGCGGAGATGGTGGATGAGGTGGTGACTGGTGGTGGCGGAGATAGTGGGGAAGGTGGTGGCTGGTAGAGATGGTGACGGAGGTGGTGGCTGGCGGCGATGGTGATAGAAGTGGTGACTGGTGGTGAGGGTGGCAGAGATGGTGGGGGAGGTGGTGGCTAGTGGTTGCGGAGGTGGTGACTGGTGGTGGCAGGGGTATTATGGGATAAATTTCAACTTCTAGATCGAGGGAATTTCGTTATCTCACTATTTCATCATTGCCGAAATTGAGAGGGTCAATGACGGAATAGGGATTTTGGGTATATCAGCCCAAAATTTTTGAAAGTTAGGGTTAGATTAACACATACAATATTTAATTAAATATTGAAACTTTCTGAGATTCAGAGTTATACTGTCACTTTTACCCTAAACTCAAGGTTATAAATGTAGATAACCCAAAATATAAAGTGGAGCAATAAAAAGTTCAGGGGCTAAAAGTGAAACCGAAAAAAGTTAAGTGGTGAATGTAGTAATTTAACAAGTTGTTTGCCCTTTCTTAAATCACACTCTCTCCGTCTTGATAAAATAATATGCTTGCTTTTGGACCAAAGTCTTAGAAGAGTTGACTTGGCAATAAATAATTGTGGAAGAATATGGATATTTTTGGAAAATTGCGATACAGTTTCAAAGTTGTTACATTTAAAGATAATATTATGGGAATTAACAACATGTTCTTTTCCATTGGGCAATTTTTAAAATATGTCATTTTAGTTAGGATTGACAAAAATAGAAAACATGTAATTTTTCGTGGGGATGGAGGGAGTTCCTTGTAAGGGCAACAACTTATAGGATCCATAAACTATTTTCATCTTTCACCTTTGGCCTCTATTTTATATTTGTGTACTCTTGACCCCTGAACTAACATAAATGTTATATCATGTCACTTCCGTCTAGCTAAACATTTAAGTTTAACTTTTGTTGACATTTTGAGGGGTAAAATTATATTTTCCTATTCAGCCCATATTTCTTTGCAATTAAGAAGAATGTCTTATTGACCTGTGCGTGTGGCGCATGATAAATTTAAACTCAGATCTCGTCGTCGGCTACATATGAACGGCTCGAGAAGACATCTCAACTTGAATATAACACGACTCTAGACATCTCAATTAAAATAAGGGGAACTGACATCCAGTTTAACTATACTTTAGCAATAACTGATCTATTACAAAATATCTAAATTACATGTCAACCGAAATCAGTAGTTTGTATTGTTACAAATTAAAAATCCAATAATATTGTAATATTGCCATCAGAATATTAACTCGCTTCCCACGAAAATCATGACCACTTGGCAAAAAGGAGTGTATCACACATCAATCACTTTGCCAAACTGGGATATTCAAGAAGTGTGACACCAATTGATACAAAGCACGATCTATGATGTTCAAATTAAAAGCACCTTGAAAAACACATATGTGAAGCATCCAAATTAATGGAACCCCTAATACAAAACACAAACAAAATGACAAAAACACAATCTATACAACCAAATCGAGAATAAGAGATTGACACGAATAACTGAATCGAGTGATCATTATGAACACATCAATCTAATCTACGGGTTGAAGAACAAAACTAATGCACGGAGATAAATTCGTATTTATTCAATAATATAAATACTCAAATAGTAACAACAAAATTTTTACTGTATCCCATCTCCCCGTGATGGAAAGGTAGAGAAAGAAGATTGAAGAGAAAAATTATGGTTCTTGAGTTTAGGAGGAGCAACTGCGCAAGAGAGGTTATGCACTCTTTCCTTTTATGGGCGACCCAAGTGAATTTGCACGCTTGTCACTTTAAAGAAAAATTCAGCAACACAAATGACTTCATTACCCCTAAAGTTCTTAATATTTACCCTTTTTCCTTCAATTGATCTCCTTCAGACTTTACTCACCTTCCGTTGCATCAATCATGCTTTTGCAGCGGACCAACCACCCATCTCCTTCATACATTTTCGCTGCATCTCTTCTCTCTTGATTTCAATTTGGCTATAACTCTGTTTCTGCTTCTTCGTCGCATCTCCTCCATCCACCCATCTTCGACGTTGCTCTTCCATCACAATCTCCTCTTTGTTGATTTCTCCCATCTCCGCCGCTTCTTCTCCATCACCATCTATTCTCCATCACATCTCACCCATCACCATGTCACCCCCTTCATCACAATATTACCTCTTGTTGATTTTGATCCGACTTCGACTGTTGATTTCCAATTTTGATCGTTGAAATTGATCTGGGTAGAATTTTAAATTTAAAATGGGATTTTGGATTGATATTAAGTATTTTTATTTCCAAATTCAATTTGAGTGAAGGTGGTGCAATGTCTATTTGGTTATATAGGTTGTGGAGGTGATGTCAGTTGAAGTAGTGGTGGTGGGGGCGAATACGGTGCTGGTAGTGAGTGGTGGTAGATGAAAGGTATTATTGTCATATTATATGGTCATAATTTTCTACTTCCTCATTCCATCTATGCATATATAGGTGGGACAGATAGAGTACTTTATTTGGATACTTTGTTAGTTTTTTTTACAGAGGTAGATTTTTATGTCGCTTTTATTTTGTTCAAATAAGTAAATAAGGGGTTGTGAAACCCGCACCATAACATGTGGTGTTTCTAAACGAATAAAAAAACATTAAAAAATTAGTAAAAATTATGATGCAAATGATTTGGTTTATGAATGGAAGGTGAGAAAGGAGAAATTATAGCTTAAATGATCTCAATTTTAAAAATAAAAACAAGGAGAAGGATGTGAATGGCGGGTTTTTTTTAAAAAAATAATAATACTAGTAACGGTACACAAAACCTTCAAAAGGCGATTCCAGAATGACAATATAAATTGACGATTTAATGATAGTATCAAGAAGATGATCTTTCCTTCGCCAACCATTGCTTGGAGGGAAGCTAAACAGAGCCATTAAACACCACTTAAATCACCATTTCCCCCAACAAAATTGTCGATCTTTTAGTCGAAACCAGCCAGAAACCAGATCACTACCACATGGCTGCCACGATTACAACGGGAAAGTTGTCTTCTACGAATACACCACGTCCACCGAAACCCTCGAATACCAAGTAACTACGTTCCAATGTCATCTCCCCACAAATCACATCTTCCTGTCTATAATACCACAAATTCACCCACTTCTTTCTTCGGTTCAGTAAGAAGCTCATCACTTAGCATTGATGTCCATGGACACTCAACTTTTCTACACACTCTCCATTAATATATTCCCTATTGAGCATACCAATATGTGTGCCAAAACATAAAGCAGCTATTTAATGAGAGTAATACTACTCAACTTTTTCTAGTTTACTATCAATACATAAACATCAACTAAGTTAAACCATAGAAGTTTGATCTTGAAATGTAATAGAATCGAAGACTAAACACCAGATCAATTGTATAAGAACATTAAGATCTAACAGTTGAGTTTTATTAATAAACATTACAAACAGTTTCTCTCAATTCAATAGTAAATTGTACACAATACTTATTTTGGGAATGGTTAAATTATTGGCCAAGATATCCAAACCTAATTTGCACATAAACCCCTCTAAAACCCTCTGTCGTACAGGCACAGATATAGTAATAAAACCTAAAACCCCATAGTCTCCTTCTAGACTCTTCTCCCCGGTTCTTAATAAACCCCTCCTCCTCCTCTCCCGCCGTTTAATACACTATCCAGCTCTCCTTCATCGAACCATTCTTCGCAACTTAATTATTCACCATGTATCGCTATGCAGCCAATCTTGCCAACAAAGCCAGGTATTTGATTTTGTGCATCTCTAGCTTGTAATTGTGATTCAGTAATGCTCAATTGGTGATTTGTGCAATGCTCGATTAATCAAAATTGGGTCTTGATTTGTTTGCAGGCTTGCTAGGAACTGCACCAGACAGGTACTGTGATTTGCTGTGTTTGTTTTGTTTTCTTGAATTTGGTATGATTTTTTAGTGGTTTTAGTGTTAATTGGGTTTTGATGATATGCAGGTTAACAGTAGGATGGGATGGAGTAGAGGCTATGCAGCAAAAGATATTAAATTCGGTGTCGAGGCTCGGGCTTTGATGCTTAAGGGCGTTGAAGATCTTGCTGAGGCTGTTAGAGTTACCATGGGTCCAAAGGTGATAATTTGACTACCCTTTTAGCCAATTTGTGATGGGTTTGTTGTTGTTAGCTTAAATTATGGTTCTGGCTGAGGTTTAAAAGTTTTCAAGATTGAAACTTTGGCATGATTTTAAGGAAACCCAAGTTCTATTAGTTTCATCTTTTTACTGCTTTATCAATGATTTTTCCATTGCTATGTATGCCTTATTTGTTATGTTGATATCTGCTAGGGACGTAATGTGGTTATTGAACAAAGCTGGGGTGCTCCGAAAGTGACCAAGGACGGCGTGACTGTTGCTAAGAGCATTGAATTCAAAGATAGGCATAAGAACATAGGTGCAAGCCTAGTGAAGCAGGTTGCTAATGCAACCAATGATGTTGCTGGTGATGGTAAGAAGCCAATTTAGATTTCTCCACCTTTTGTGAACTTTATTTTGATTCACGTGGACACCTACGAAGTGGTTTTGATTAATTGCTGTGTGGTTTTGTAGGTACGACATGTGCTACGGTCCTCACTCGTGCTATATTTGCTGAGGGCTGCAAATCTGTTGCAGCTGGTATGAATGCGATGGACCTAAGGCGCGGTATCAACCTTGCCGTCGACCATGTTGTGACTAACTTGAAAAGCCGAGCACGTATGATTAGCACATCTGAGGAAATTGCTCAGGTTTGTTTGTGGCTATATTGGTTCGACTTATCTGAAGAGCTTTGGTCAAGATTGTAGTTTAATGCATGCAAAGTTAAATGCCTCTAGATATGTCTGAAGGAGAAATATTTATTCCAGGCTTAAGCTTTTTAGGATATTCACTCCTTTTGTTTTTTACAGGTTGGAACAATCTCTGCCAACGGTGAAAGGGAAATTGGTGAGCTGATTGCAAAGGCGATGGAAAGAGTAGGGAAGGAGGGAGTCATAACAATTCAAGTAAGTACTTCTTTCTAGAATGTATAGGTACAATTCTCTTCTGTATTGGTAGTAGGTGGTTTCTTGTTTATTACTGGCTATTAGTAGAATTACAAATGTTCTGACCTAGTAGTTTAGTGATCAACTATTACTTAGTCAATCATTTGAATCTGACACTTGGTGATAGTTCTTCTCTGTCTGTTTAACTTAGGGACATGAAACTTGTATAGAAAAATTTTATAGCCTGCTTCTGTGATATACAGAAAGTAGAGCTTTGTAGCTTTGAATGTTGACACTTTACCTTCCGCCGTAATAACTCTATAGGAAATTTTGTCTTTTTAACCGTTGGTGTCACGTGGTAGTAATGTGATATATGTTTAGGCTGAAGTTGTTTCCATTTGAATGGGGTATCATTGTATCAATACACATATATGAATGCCATCTGTTTATATCCTAATATGAATTCATTTTCCTTAAACTGCAATTTTGGTATTTAATAGTTCTCAGAGCAAATGTACTCAGTAAACTTTGTCCTTTTGTAGGATGGCAAAACATTGTACAATGAGTTGGAAGTTGTTGAGGGAATGAAGTTAGACAGAGGCTATATATCTCCATACTTCATCACAAATCAGAAGAACCAAAAATGCGTAAGTAGTGTTTCGTTTATTGGTCACAGGGTCTTTCAGTTTGTAATACAATTACGATTGTTGAGTAGAATTTTTTTACTGATACTACAGGAGATGGAAAACCCTCTAATTCTAATTCACGAGAAGAAGATATCAAGTATTCCTGCTATTGTGAAGGCATTAGAGATGGCTCTGAAGGTATTTTTTGGTGAATTAATGTTAGGGATATTGAAAATTTATGCTATCCTCAGTTTATGATGTGTGTACCTGTACTGACTTGTTCTCTTGTATTGTTCAGACACAGAGGCCACTTCTAATTGTCTCAGAAGATGTGGACAGTGAGGCCCTAGCGACCCTAATTCTTAACAAGCTTCGTGCTGGAATCAAGGTTCTTTTCTGTTCATTGTTTTCCAATTGTTGACTCCTACCAATTGTGTTGGAACTTGAATCTGATGTGTTAAAGATGTGCAGGTTTGTGCTGTTAAAGCTCCTGGGTTCGGTGAAAACAGGAAGGCTAATCTGCAGGATCTAGCTGTTCTTACTGGTGGCCAAGTAAGATCATGCTTCACTCTGTATTTTGGATATTGTGTCAGTCGGATGCTTGGAATTTATTGAAGCTCTATTACAGGTTGTAACTGAAGAGCTCGGTATGAGTCTTGAGAATTTGGAATTTGATATGTTGGGATCGTGCAAAAAGGTAAGTTAGACTATCCACAAATATCTAGTTTTCTCTTCTTTATCATAAGTTAGTAACTAACTGTGTAATGTTGTCCAGGTAACTATATCAAAAGATGACACGATTATTCTTGATGGTGCTGGAGACAAGAAATTCCTGGAAGAAAGATGTGAACAGGTTCGGCTTGGAATTTCAGTTAGCTTGAGCTAATTCTTGTTAACTCAATAAATGATTTATCGACTTCCATGTGTATTCACTACCTGAGGTCGCGTGTGTGTCAGATTCGCTCTGGAATTGAAATTAGCACCTCCGACTATGATAAGGAAAAGTTGCAGGAAAGGCTAGCTAAACTCTCGGGTGGTGTGGCTGTTTTGAAGGTGTGTAGCAGTGCTATTCTGGTTCCAAGCTGACTTCCATGATTTATTTGTCTGTCCGTTTCCTTCTTGTTGCCTTCATGTCATGCTCGTGTATATATAACCCTATTTCTATATCCTCTTGACAGATTGGAGGTGCTAGCGAAGTAGAAGTTGGTGAGAAGAAAGACAGAGTAAATGACGCACTGAATGCCACCAAGGCTGCTGTGGAAGAAGGAATTCTCCCTGGTGGAGGTGTTGCTCTTCTATATGCATCCAAAGAATTGGAGAAACTGCAGACAGCCAACTTTGATCAGAAGATCGGTGTTCAGATTATCCAGAATGCATTGAAGGTTTGAATTGTTTTTTAAACTTTGTATCTTGTCTGCATCACACATAGACAGGTCTGTCCTTCAAATGATCCTTT
This sequence comes from Rubia peregrina, assembly GCA_032355705.1. Taxonomy (NCBI): domain Eukaryota; kingdom Viridiplantae; phylum Streptophyta; class Magnoliopsida; order Gentianales; family Rubiaceae; genus Rubia; species Rubia peregrina. The sequence continues at coordinate 2,664,235 of JAULKK010000001.1, read as the reverse complement.
TAATATTTGCTGACATTTTCACAATGTAACTCTTAAACGCAGACCCCTGTTCATACAATTGCTGCTAATGCTGGAGTGGAGGGTGCCGTTGTCGTAGGCAAACTATTGGAGCAGGACAACACTGATTTCGGATACGATGCTGCAAAAGGTATGCAAATTATCTCTATTCTGAACGTTTTTTAGCCAACTAGAGTAATATTTATGATCGTAATCACTCATCTCTGGGATGATATAGGCGAATATGTTGACATGGTGAAATCTGGAATCATCGATCCATTGAAAGTGATAAGAACAGCTTTGGTTGATGCTGCAAGGTATGTTTTGTCGGGTCACTTGTATTCATATCTTACTGATAAACATAGCTATCGGAGGCTAATGTACCGTGCTTGTTTATATACTTATGCAGCGTGTCATCACTGCTGACAACGACGGAAGCTGTGGTTGCTGAACTCCCGAAGGAGGACAAGGCGGAACCAGCAATGGGCGGCGGTATGGGTGACATGGGCTACTAATCTGAATCTTAAAGTATGCTTTTGAGACTCAATTATATAGAAAAATTGCTTAAAGAATTTAGGAGTCTGGGGAATTATTTGAAATGATAAGAAGGCATCCTTTTTAATCATAGGCAGAGCCTCAGGACTTCTGGGAAATTTGTAGTGTTCTCGGAAAGGTTGTGTTGTGGCCTACTTTCAATTTGGCGAGGATCCTTAATTGGACTAATAACGATTTCATAATGTTAAACACAAATTGACTGATTTTTACCTATGTTTTTTTAGATTGATTTTACCTATGTTGTGTTGCCTAAAATGTCATTGTTGGATCACAGAGTTGCGTGATATTTTGTGCCAAAATAACTCTAAATTCATGTTATAAGTGATGAAATAACCTTGCATGTGTTGACAGTGGAAAATTCAATCAAAACTAAAGACAAATACTCCTTAGCTCAAAACTAATATTTTGATGGTCATTTAACCCTTTTTTCTTCTTCACTTCCTCGCTTTTCTTCCTCCTTCCTTGGCCACCTACGATTTGAACCTAGAAATTTCATCTACGTGCACGGCAAGAACGCTTAAAGCATATGTGTCCCTGCTGCAACGCCTATCTGAAATCTTTCTGTAAATATCTTTTTCCCAAGTCATTGTTAAGAAAAAAGAAGTTTTTAAAAAAATACTTCATTATATCTCCCCATTTCCCGGTGTCACGGCCATCCCATGAACTCAGGGCGTGGATAGTACTCGACTCGTTGATTTGAAGAGCGAACCCGCTTGTTGGTAGCGGCGGACTTCTGATGTTGGATAACAACCCCGACCAAATAGAATACTGGCCTTTGTCAACGAAGGTAAATGAAGCTGAATCATAAACTTCTCTTGCAAAAATTTGACGGTGAAAATGAGCACAATTTTCTTTCCATATACACACAAAACTTATGTTTTGTACTCTGAATTTAACAATTACAAGATATTGTCATGATAAAAGGGAATGACTAGTAAATAGAGATGCACCATAACTTTGAATTGTGAGAATCTAGTGCACAATCACACACTAGATTCAAAGTTATGGTGAATCTCTATTCAAAGTTACGGTGCATCTATATGTATATAAGTTGGCAGATGATGTGCATTGCACAACGGACATCAGCCTAGTAATAATTCTTACCTAATCTACTTCTAATAATTTCTAATTTATTTTTTATCTCTTCTTTTTAGCACATTATATAGTTTGACGATTTATGGTACTTTAGCTGTAAACTCTGGAATTGATTTTCAATCTTATAAAATAATAAACTGCACATTTTTTATTTTAGTCCGTCCCACCATAAGTTACACATTTTTCAAATTTGGATTTATTGTAAGAGAAATTTTAGTAGCAAAAGGACATACTGCCCTTATTATTTTTGGATTCAGGTGGCCCAAATTAAAACCCTTTCTCCACCACATTTGTTTCTTCACCGTAGTCCACCCTCACAAAAATCTTATTCTCCAAAATCTTCTCCCCTTCTAATCTGCTACTAATTTGATCTACTCCTCTCCAAAATCTTCGCATCCCATACTTAAATCTGCTACCAATCCGATCCTCCATTCTTGTTCAAATTCCATGACAACGATGAACTCCTTAAGATAGACGCGACTAACTCCTTGAGAGCGATGGCGACAGTGACACTTAACTCCTCAAGGACGGCGACTATGACGACACCTAACTCCTTAAGGGTGACAGTGACTATGAACTCAACAAAGTTAACGTTGATGAGGCAGGACGATGGCGATAAGAGACTAGTGATGACACGCGGGGAAAGATGCGACAAATAAGAAGTGCGACGACAAGGGCGTGGACTGTGCGATTTAATGATGAATTTTAATGGGTAAACTTATTTTTTGTGATTAAATTGTTTGTGAATTTTAGCTTGATGTTGCAAATTAAAGCATCAATGTGGTGGTTAGTGGTGTTTAGTGGTGTTGAGATGCTGCTTGACTGGTGGTGTTGTTGTTGTTGGGGAGATGATAGAAGGCAAAATAGTGATTTTACATGGTCTGGAATTTTGAGATATTCTTTCTCCCTTTGCAACTCATGCTGGGACAAAGGAGTATATGTTTATATAACCGATCAAATGCTTACCTCTAATAAAGGAAAAATGAATTTCATGTTATTTTGTGAGAATCTGTATTCCATATTAGTTTACGGTTGTCGTGCAATGTACAACATCAGCTCACTTTCTTACATTCAATAGATAAAAAAGATTCATGTTATTTTGTCACATCCTATATCTTTTTAATTTGTTAATAATGGTCGTGAAGTTCACAACGTTCTTCCATTTTCTTACCCTCAATAGAAGAAAATTTAGTTTTATGTTATTTTGTGGAATCTCATATTTTATACTAGTTTAATGTTCGTCGTGCAATGTACAACATTTGCACAATTTCTTACCTTCAGTTGAAAATGAATGAGTTTCATGTTATTTTGTGGGATTTCATATTCTATATTAACTTAATGTGCGCCGAGCAATGCACAACATTTGCACAATTTAATAAATTTCTTTCTAAATGGAAATTAAGTTATGAAAGTTATCAATTGAAAATATGAATCATACCAATCATATAATCTGAAATTTAAAAAAACAAAAAACATTACTATCATTTTACATCGAAATCACACCAATAGAAACAGTGCAAATTAATACGTATATCCCATCACAAATAAAATGTAGAGTTTATGATAAGAATCAAAAGGACTTCCAACGGTGGAGCGCCGCCATAGATACCCAACCAAAATCTCACTAGCCATTTTC
>JAULKK010000001.1:2650473-2660852 GCA_032355705.1 Rubia peregrina | reverse complement strand
CGGAAAGGAGTTTCTCCAAGTTGAAGTTGATTAAATCATACATTCGCTCTACCATGTCGCAAGATAGATTGAGTGGAATAGCTACACTTTCTATTGAGAATGAATTAGTTAAAGAGCTTGATTATAAGAGTTTGATTAGTGATTTTGATTCTAAGAAAGCAAGTAGAGCTGTATTAAGTAACTGAAATCTTGTATCCTATTTTGGAGTTTAGTATTATTTTTACTACCGTTAAATTAACTGTGTTTTGAGTGTATATGGGGCATCTCTTTTTTGTTCGCTTCAGGCCCCAAAAAAGCTAGGACCGGCCCTGCCCCATGCCCCATTTGGATATGTGACTACTATGCTCACATTCACTACTACTCGCAACTCTAACCATATCTAGTTTACTAATTCTCTTCTCCAACATCATCACAAAGCATCTGTGACCATCAGTCAAAACACATTCTTCTATAGAGTTGATAAGGCAATGCTAGATTTAGTCCAGTCAACTATGATTCTTCCATTTACTATACTCCCTCCGTCTCACCAGTTTTGACCTATTTTTGATCAACTTTTTCAGACCATGTTTGACCATCAATAATTTTAATTATGGATATTAATGGTATATTAAAATTTTCTTATAATCTATCGAAAAACACAACCTAAAAATGCCAAATTTTAAACTTAAAGAAAGTAAAAAATAAAAAAAGGCAAGTCTCAGAGCCAAATGTGGGAGTCTCTCTTTTCTTGAATGATGAAACGACGGCGTCCTGGTAAAAGATCTACACTGATCTAAACCCTCTGTTCTGCAGCTATAAACCTAAAACCCTATACTAGTCTCCTCACCGCTTCTTCTCCACCTCCGGCTGTAAAACACACAGTCACACACCAATAACGTAATACTTCACCATGCATCGCTTTGTAGCCAATGTTGCCAACAAAGCCAGGCTCGCTAGGAATTGCACCCAACTGGTGATCATCTGGGTCATGTTTTTGGCTTCAAAAATTTGTTGTAGTTTTTGTTGGTTCAAGTGTTGATGTGAATTTTTTGGTGTGGAAGTTACAGGTTAACAGTAGGTTGGGATGGAGTAGAAATTATGCAGCTAAAGATATCAAATTCGGAGTTGAGGCCCGGGCTTTGATGCTCAAGGGTGTAGAGGATCTTGCGGAGGCTGTCAGAGTTACTATGGGTCCAAAGGTGAGGATTTTTCGCTGTCCTTTTGAACCAATTCATGATTTTGTTTGTTATTGCCTTGAATATTATGCCTCTGTTATGATTTTCAATTATGGTCATGAATTGAGCATAAAAGTTAATTCAGATGGTGTTGATAATGTGCTTCTCTATTTGAAGAGAAGAGCTGATCTAGTTCGCTACTTTCAACCATTTTATGGTGTTGTTTACTGTTGCCTTGAATTATGGTTCTTGTATGCTTTGCAAGTTTCAAGGTTGAAACTTTAGCATCTGAATTTGATTTTAACTGTCTGTAGTAAATTGAGCATTTAAGTTAAACTAAAGCAGATCTTGTTAGTAATCTGATCTCGAATGTGGTGGCATAGTTGGGAGGATAGCGAGAGGTCGGCTACATAAGCAAAAGATATGATGTTAAAGTCTTCAAATGTAGTGCGATTGCCCTTACTGAAAAGTTTTGAACAGCCAGAGCACCAAAAGATATAGTGTCAGAAACTGGTTAGCTATAGTAACACTGATTTACATAAAACAGCTCTCGAGGGAAGAAGACAGTATGATAAGAGTGGAAGAATCTAATTAGAACTGTTTCTTCCGCCCCCAATTGACACCCTATACTATGGCAGACATCACACATCCTTCCTCCACATTCTTCCTATGGAGTTGAAAAAGAAATGCAATGGTAAAAAGCTATTGGTGCAAGAGATGACATGTTCAACATTAGTTTGAGGTTTAAAGGGTTAATCCTCAAATCATTATTCAAAAATATTTTCCAGAATTATTAGGCAATTTAATATATCCGGTTCTAGTATGTACTTAAAGGCAGATTATAATGAATACCTAGGCTAGACATACATTCTGACTTTGATTAAATTTTGAAAATCAAATAAAAATACTGATCAGTGTATATGGCTTTATTATCTTAAATTTTGATGTAGTTTATCGTTAACCTAAAGTATGCTTGTTATATTACTATAGCCTGCAAGCTTTCTAGGTTGAAAATATAGCATCCAAAATTTATGATTTACTATGGCTATAAATTGATCCTTTAAGATAATACAAATCCTATTACAAATGCACTTTTTATTTAAGAGATAAGCTCATCAAGTTGCTACTTTTTTTATTTAGTTAATTTCTTTTTCTTTGTATTTGTAACACAATTCATCCTTCTGTTTGACTCAGAAGATAATCATAGTTTTATTCTGACTGTTGTTTCTGTGATTGTACAATCCCCATGATTACCTTATTTGTCTTGGGTATCCTGGCTGACTATATATGTCATATTGAGTATTTAGGGACGTAATGTGGTGATTGAACAAAGTTGGGGTGCTCCAAAAGTGACAAAGGATGGTGTCACTGTAGCGAAAAGCATTGAATTCAAGGATAGAATAAAGAACATCGGAGCGAGCCTAGTAAAGCAGGTTGCAAACGCGACTAACGACGTTGCTGGTGATGGTGAGCCAATTGTTTACTACTCCTTTTGGACTAGAAACTTATGGAAATTTGTTTTGATGTATGTTGAACTTGTGAAGTGAATTTGATCACTTGCTGTATTGTTTTGTAGGTACAACTTGCGCTACAATTCTAACCCGTGCAATATTTGCTGAAGGCTGCAAATCTGTTGCAGCTGGTATGAATGCAATGGACCTTAGGCGTGGAATTAACCTCGCTGTTGATCATGTTGTGACTAACTTAAAAAGTAGAGCACGAATGATAAGCACATCTGAAGAAATTGCCCAGGTATGTTTTGGGCACAATTAGTTTGAATATCAAATGCTGTAAGGCATCATCTTCATCATCTCGGTGATTAGATTCATCATGGTTTTCTTATTCTTCTATTGTCAGGCTTTAATATTTTTGTGCCCACCGAGCATCATATTTAATTGAAGTGTTTATTAAACTGCAGTCCATGCATCCGCTTGTTATGATACTGACTCCTTTTGTTTTGGATAGGTTGGAACAATCTCCGCAAATGGAGAAAGAGAAATCGGTGAGCTGATTGCGAAAGCTATGGAAAAAGTAGGGAAGGAGGGAGTCATTACAATTCAAGTAAGTAGTCCTCTCTTGAATGTATAATTGTAACAATTGTTGAGCTGATTGCGAAGGCTATGGAAAATGTAGGGAAAGAGGGAGTCGTACATTTTTTTTGTTTTAGATCGGACTATAATTGTAACAATTATGGTTATTAGTAGAAGGCAAAAGGTTTGATATATGCTTGTTGATGTAGCTGATACTGCTTTATAATCCTTGATGTCCTGGCTGTGGAATTTTAAATCTGTAATCTGATGATTTCTAGTTTTTATTTGTTCAGATTAATGAGATGAAGTTGATGAACAAGAAAACTAGTGTTATCTGGTCTTTTTCTCTGATATTCTGAAAACTTGATAGTTTGGTAGCTGTAATTGTGAAACTCTTGCCACTTTTTGTGGTATTAATCTCATGCGACATTGTAACTGTGTGCCTATCCTCATCGTGCCATGTTGTGAGAATGTGATTGTGGGTTTTGGCTGAAGTGCTTTCACCTGGATGGTATCAATGTGTACTTAGTTGCTTGACAGTAGGCTATAAGGTATAATTTGCTATTAGGTTTTGTTGTCAAATGGTCTCTGTATGTAGATCCTGGCTTTTCTTTTAAGTGCAGTTTTTGCTGCTAGTTGATATTGTATTTCTTCAGAACTGATGTACTCAGTGTGTCCTTTGTCCTTTCGTAGGATGGCAAAACATTGTATAATGAGTTGGAAGTTGTCGAGGGAATGAAGTTAGACAGAGGCTATATATCCCCATACTTCATCACAAATCAGAAGAACCAAAAATGCGTAAGTTCTGTTACTTTTGTTGCCACGTTGTCTTATCAGTTTGTAATACAAGCCTCATTTAGTGAGGTTCATTTTTAACTGATACTACAGGAGTTGGAAGACCCCCTAATTCTCATTCATGAGAAGAAGATATCGAGTATTCCTGCTATTGTAAAGGCATTAGAGTTGGCTTTGAAGAGACAGAGACCACTTCTAATTGTTTCTGAAGATGTGGACAGTGAGGCCCTTGCCACCCTGATTCTTAATAAACTCCGTGCTGGAATTAAGGTTTGTGCTGTTAAAGCGCCTGGGTTTGGTGAAAATAGGAAGGCTGGTCTGCAGGATCTAGCTGTTCTGACTGGCGGCCAAGTAAGACCATATTTTATTATCTGCATTTTGAGCATAATGTATCTTCATCATGTTTGGAATTAATTGATGCTCTATTACAGGTCATAACTGAAGAGCTTGGGATGAGTCTTGAAAATTTGGAATTTGATATGTTGGGCTCATGCAAAAAGGTAAACTAGAATACCTTTCATTTCTGGTTCTCTCTCCTGTCATATGTTAGTAACTTTTGATGTTACTCGCCCAGGTAACGGTATCAAAAGATGACTCAGTTATCCTTGATGGTGCTGGAGACAAGAAGTTCATCGAGGAAAGATGTGAACAGGTTTGAAGCTTCAGTTGGCTAGTTCTTGTTTACTTCATGTTCACAAGTGGTTGCTTGCTATCATATGTACTCATTACATGATTTACTGCATGTATCAGATACGCTCTGGAATTGAACTTAGCACCTCTGACTATGATAAGGAGAAGTTGCAAGAGAGGCTAGCAAAGCTTTCTGGTGGTGTGGCCGTTTTGAAGGTTTGCATTAGTGGTCTTTTGTTATTCTATTTCAGTTTCAAGCGCACAACTATGATTCTGTCAATATCTTCTTACCGGCTTCATGCCATACAAAGGTTTATAATGCACTCATCCTATATGCATTCGTCAGATTGGAGGGGCTAGTGAAGCTGAAGTTGGTGAGAAGAAAGACAGAGTAACAGATGCTTTAAATGCCACCAAGGCTGCTGTGGAAGAAGGAATTTTACCCGGCGGTGGTGTTGCACTTCTTTATGCATCAAAAGAATTAAATAAATTGCAGACTGCCAACTTTGATCAGAAGATTGGTGTTCAAATTATCCAGAATGCTCTGAAGGTTAGGATTGTTGATTTAAGTTTAATCTCTTGTCTGGATGATAATGGAATGGCAGCCTTTTGAGAAACTCATTTAAAACTGCTAACCTTTTTGCACTGTAACTCCAAATGCAGACCCCAGTGCACACAATTGCTGCCAATGCTGGAGTCGAGGGAGCTGTTGTTGTTGGCAAACTATTGGAGCAAGACAACCCCGATCTCGGATATGATGCCGCAAAAGGTATCTAGACGGTCTAAATTCCCAACATGTTTTATCAGCCAGAGAAACCATACATTTACGAATCTAATTACCGTGTTTATGGAATGTTGCAGGTGAATATGTAGATATGGTGAAATCTGGAATTATCGATCCACTGAAAGTGATAAGAACAGCTTTGGTAGATGCTGCAAGGTATATAGATCATAAATCAACACTCCCTTAATCTGTCTGTCTTCACAATTTATACGCCTGCTACCGGAGTCTAATGTAAGCTTGTTTGTTTTTACTTGTGCAGTGTATCATCACTGCTGACAACGACAGAAGCTGTGGTGGCCGAATTTCCCAAGGAGGAGAAGGCGGATCCGGCGATGGGTGGCGGTATGGGTGACATGGGCTTCTGAGAATTACTATGGTCGATGAATGTTGTGTATTGATAAAAAGGCAGCCTTTTATCATAGTCGACACTTTTCTAGCCAACTCTCTGAAATTTGTAGAGTTCTCAGAAAAGTTTTTGCCCTTTACAATTTTGAACTGAATTTTCTTCATGGAATTGATAATTGTTTCTCAAACTCGTTTAATATAGAGCTGCATCTTCGTTTGCCTCCAGTTCTACTTTCTACTATGAAAGATCGAACGTTTTTTGGGGTTGGTTTTTGATGAAATAAGCATTCTTTCGTAGTATTGTTTTATCTTTTATTCAAACTATACATGCATAGGCTACAAATTTAGGAAAATACTCCCTTCATTCTAGATTAAATAACTCGTTTTTTTTTGTCCAATAAAAGTAGCACAATTTTAAAATTACTTAAAATGATAAGTGATATGTTATACAATTTTCACAACGTTTTATTTAACGTTAACAACTTTCACACCGAGCCTAATGCCTTTTCAAAGTATTCCTACTTTTTTTTCACACTTATTCCCTACCACAACTTACATAATAGAGCGAACGAACAAAAAACAATTGTGATATTTTATCCGGAATGGAGGAAGTAGTTCTTTTATTTTGCTGGATTTTCTAGTGTGATACTTGGTGACCCACCCTAATGGTGGACTATTACGCACGTTTTGTTATCATCTCGACACCTTAGCTGCTATTACAATAGAAACTCTAAAAATTAAACTCATGGGACCACCAAAATTTATTAATTAAAAGAGTGATTGATTAATTAATATAATAAATAACATTTTATTAATTTATAATGTAATACTCAATTTACAAACACGTTCAAAATTTTCACTTAATTATCGTACAATGCATGTATATCAAATTAGCTATACAAGAGTACTGTAATCAAAATGTATATCTACTAAATCTAACGTGGAGTCATAACGAAATTTGCCTCCAAGAAGGTGTGTAGCATGATTAGACTGATCCTGCTCCTGATGTTCTTTCAAATTCATTGCAGCTTTGTTGCTGTGCACCTCAGGCAATATTCTTCAGACTGCAGATTTACCGACGGAGATCAAGTCGAAGATTCAATTGAATGCACGTTCAGTACCCTACGTATGGAACAAGTATTATGTTAGAAAGCTTGTAAATTTGTACTTAGATTATTTCCACAGTTTTGACAATCATTGGCTCATTAGTTGTGTTATAATGTACTCCTCCGTCCCACTTTAAAATTTTGAATTATTTTTTGCACAAACTTTAAAACAAGTTTATGTGACATATTTTTAATGGGTGATGAGAGTCGACCAACATAAATCAAATGAAAGGAAGATTTATGACCACATATTTATGTCTAAATGTAGAAAGTTTAGAATTAGGAAGTTTAAACGTCCCGAAAAGGAAAGTAGGAAATTTATTGTGGGGCCGAGGGAATATTAATTAAGCTTTTGATCTAACTTATCGAGGTAGTAGTGAATTTTCCTCTTATTTATCCTTTTTTTTATATGAATACGCCAAATTTCCACCATAACAGGTGGTATTTAACTAGATTAAAAAAATGTATATGATGACTGTTTAAAAATAAATAGAATCCGTGTTTCACAAGATAGATTCTAAGTATATTAGTATTGAAGTGTAAAGGTACTTTAATATGAATGCAGCATAAATATCAACTAATCATTAGTGGAAACCCCTCTATTAAAGGCATCAATTAAAGGCAGTTCCTTTGTTTTTTTGAGGAACCTCCTTTCATTAGGAGTCAAATTGTGTTCCGAATTAGGAACTACCCTCCCAAGTCACCCTTTTATTTTAAAGGTGGTTCCAAATTGATTAAAGGCGGTTCAGTCTTTAATGAAAATCAACTAAAGGCAGTTCTACTGTAAAATCATCTTTAATTGGCTGCCTTTGTTGGGTTATTTGGCCCAATATATAAACAACTCTCTTAGGGTTTTTTCCCTTGATTTATTTTCATAAAACTCATGAGTTTCCGATCGGTGCCTCCATCGTCAATTTTCATTTCCCTTAGATCTGTTTCTCTACTTTACACCAGCGATGCCTCCATCTCCATTTTCTTTCCCTCACATCATGCCTCCACCAATTGGCACCTCCACTCTCCTCCATTCTTCGTGTCCGACTGCTGCCTCCATCCTTCTTACTTCTTCATTTTTGCCACCACTGAACTCCTCTGCCGACATTGTTGTCGTCCTTGAGCTCCCCCGCTGATGAACCCCTCAGCCGTCATACGCCTCCACCATTTGTAATTGAGGCTAAGGGTTTGGGGTTTCTTTTTCTATGTAAACTATTGATGAATCGAGTTTGGTTTATCTGTAAACTATGTTGATGATTTGAGTGTGATCTTGGATTCATGGATACTTTCCGACAACTTTCTTTTTTGGATCCTCATAAACAAGTTCTTAATTTGGAATTGATTTCACACCCTGATAAAAGGCGAAGCCATAGAAGGCATCTGAAATGTGCCTTCTATGGTATGCTAAACCGTCTTTAATCACCTCTTTTCACTAGTGAATGGAGCAACTTCGAATTTTTTTTACTAAAACATTGTACCTTTTAATTTAAACACTATAATCCTCTAATCTAAATCTTATATTTTTAATTTAAATTTAATGTCATACAATATTTCTTTTATTTTCACATTCAAACTCGTTTATTATATGACTTAAAATATACAATAAATGGAATTGTGTAAATCTCATTTTATACCGACTAACAGTTAGACCATTCATAAAATACATCGTTTAAATAACTTTTAGAGTCAAATTATAATTATTTATACTCCCCCGTTTCTCTATTTGTGGCACAAGACACACTTTTCATTTTAGGCAAGATTCCTTCAATTTCATCCATTCATTTTTTCACATAAATCCAAACACATATATCTATGGTGTCACAAGTAGAGGAACAGTTACGATACATTTTAAAAGTTATAAAAATCTCGTTGCAATAAATAAAAACAAACATCAAACCGTATAATTGATTACATAAATTGTAAAATGACATGGCTAACGTTTAGTCGATTCAAAATAAAAATTTTGTTTTTGAAATTTTACATCGTATAATTTATTTATTTTAAAAAAACACTCCATGTATTTAAAATAAAACGCATTTCCTCGTAATTATCGAACTAATAATACATCAGCACATACGATTCGTACAAATAGTAAAAACAAATAATCCGTACACATGTAATTTCTCATCTATTTTCCTTGAAAGCTGACCCCTCAAATTTTCCGTTATTTATAAATATCTCCCTAGTCCTCACCGTTTTTACTTCTTCTGCCGACCATTTCCCCACACAGTTCTACGTTCCCCACCACCACACTCACTTCTAAACTTCTAGTGTGTGTCTTCTCCGCATATATATATATACACCCACCACTTCCATCCCTGTCTCTATTATCCTCGTTCACAACAACAACAAAACACTCTCTTTCTTCTTCTCCCATATATATCCCTATCCCTTTTGTAATGGCAAGGAGGAGCGGCAGAGGATTCAAGCTCGGGTGCAAGGCGGTTCGGGTCTTCCGATGGGGGTGCGCCCGGGCCAGAGCCGTTTCCCGGGTTTTCAGGCGGTTGAAAGACGGAACCAAACGGCTCTGCGGCTTGAAGCGCGGCTCCGGTGATTACATCCAGGTGAGTCCGGAGGTGTCACCTGAGCCGGCGGCGGGGGATGTGCCGAAGGGGCATCTGGCCGTGTACGTGGGAGGAGGGGATGAAGGCACGAGCCGGGTCATTGTTCCGGTGCTCTACTTTAACCACCCGCTGTTTGCGGACTTGCTGAGGGAAGCCGAGAACGTCTACGGTTTCGACCACCCCGGAGGGATACAGATTCCATGTCCGAAGTCGGAGTTCGAGCACGTCAAGATGAGGATTGCTTCCTCGGGCGGTGGTTGTAACCGCCGTGGGTGGCGGGGCTGGAGGGTGTGAGTGAGTGAGTGAGTGAGTTAGTGTTGGTGGGACCCTTACGTTTTCCTAGTGGAGATTTGGTTGATGTAGGAGAAGTAGATTGTAACGGGTTTCGTGGGAGAATTTTCTGTACAAATTTGTTCTCCTTTTGGCCCCTAAGTTAGGGTTAATGTTAATCAGCTCCTTTGTTTTAGTTTATGAATATCCTGTCTTCATTTGTTTTTAGTTAACTTTTGCAATGTTAATTTAGTCTTCCGTATGAATCCAGATGGTTATACTCCTGACTAAAGTTTTGGTCTTAGCTTTGGAATTGGTTTATGGTAACTTTTGTAACAGATTTAGGCCAAATGCTAAAGTTTGCCAAGCGATAGATGCAGAGGTTATCAACATCAAAGAAGTTTGGTTGCAGTTCTACCGTATTCAATTATGTCAGAATCCTTTTTGACTCTCTTTAGCAGCAGTAAATGCTAAGTTTTTCGGATCCATGTGGAAACATTAGTAAAGGAAATCAAGTACTTGTAATGTGGTTGAGAGTCCTACAAAATCGGTATTACTAGCACAAAAAATATTAACGGTAATATTTTCTTAGAGATAGTAAAAAATACTGTGCACATTAAGTTGGAAAATAGAGAGTATAAAAAATATTATATTTAAGATTTGATCATTCACTGGACCAAAAGGCGATATCGCTTGCCCGCAGCGCCCCC
>JAULKK010000001.1:2533876-2554219 GCA_032355705.1 Rubia peregrina | reverse complement strand
TGTTGTTTGTATTGTAAAAATATATAAATTTATAAATGTGAAAAATATCACATGAGATACTGCTACATTCATCGTAAGACATATTTTAAGAGATACTTAATTTTCACAATTTAATTTTAAACATAATTTAAGATATTAAAAATCATAAAATCATCATTGAATAGTGATGACAGAGGAAATGAGACACTAAAATAGGGATGCAGGGAGTACCAGATTCAAGACCCATCTACTTATCACAACTCCAACCGAATTTATTAAAGCAATTAATTTAGTGGGAAGTCTGATTAATTACATTGGTACACAAAAACATGAAAACATGGATTTATAAAATTGTTTTGTAAAATTAAAAGGTCATAATCAAAAGGGGATGTAGCTCAGATGGTAGAGCGCTCGCTTAGCATGCGAGAGGCACGGGGATCGATACCCCGCATCTCCATTTTGATATTTTTTTTGAACTGCTAAGGAAATTTGGTCAGTTTTTTGGGTGAAAGAGTCAAACCAAACATGTGGACTTTATTTTTAAAAAAACACGTTGGACCTTTTGTTTTCATAGATCTCCCAACTTGTCTTCCTTAAATTGACTCCACCAGCTTCCATTATTACCGCTTGCTTTCCTCCACACTTATTTAGTTTGTATACTCTCATTTCCTTGGATTGCTGCAAACTGCATCCGGTGGAACGGTGATTAAGAAGAGGAACCAAAAAAAGAGAGAGGAGAATTGAGGAAACATAGAAGTTTAGAGTATTTTTTTGGCAGAATGATGTCGTTTTCTCAAAATAGTAAAGTCAAAATAATTACGTTTAACTTAAAACAGTGTCAGAAGCGAAATTATACGGATCAAATAAGGAGTGCATTTCCATTTCATTATTTCTTTGTAGAAATAGGTTGAATTCCGTCGAAATGTTATAATTGTTGTTTTTATTCATTTAAAGTCTATTTTTAAACTACATTTTAAACCCTAAATTAAAATTCATAAATCCATCATGGATAGTTTTTACTGGTAAGAAATGCAATCAAATACATATTTTGCATATATAGTTTTGCTCTTCCTGTATTGTGTAAATAAATCCATTCATGTCCTATTTTCAAACATCTTCCACGATCGATCATTTCAGATTTCAGATTCATTTTTTTTTTGCATGTTATGATAAATCTAAGTTTTAGTTTCGCGTTAAAAACACCATCATCACGACATTACTCAACTTTTTTTAGATTTGATTTTGGCAAAACATAGTCTATGTTTGTGAGAAAAAGAATAAACAAACACATATAAACATTCTATAGTACCAGGAGGAACGAGAGGAAATGATGGATCAAGAACTAAAACATTTGATCCAACAATAACACAAGAGCCATGGCAATCCCGGAATCTAACCCCGAATGCACAGCCAAAACAAAAACGTCTAAACCATAACTAACGCCTCCAACACTCGCTTCTTTCCCCTTCACCTCTGCTACCACTCGCCTCGATTCATCGAATACTTTACAGGATCGAATCGCGTAAGAACCTTCGATCGAGTACGAATGTCGGATCTTTTGGTCGGACGGTATCCCTCTGTAAACATAAGCTAATACATTGAAATTTGATTGCAAAACATTCATTCTTTTTCTCACACTAAAAATCGGCCTTCTAGTCACAATTGTTTCATGGCTGCATTCCTCCACTTCTCCTTCGAAAACAAGCCAGTTATCCACCAACCCTAACTTCTGCTGATCAACATAAATATACACGTATTAATTATTAATCAAGAATTCCATTAAAATTAATGACAATCTAATTAGTAATTAAATAAGCGACTGGAGTATTTGAAAATTTAGTGAGAATTTCACAAAGTTGAACCCATTTAACATGAAATGGTCACAATAGTCAAATTTAGAGAGACTTCTTAGCCAAACTTGCAAATGTCAAACTTTTTTTGAAACATTAAATGTCAAACTTGATTTTAAAGAGACATACATATAATTTTCTTTCTTGAGAGGTCGTCAAATTCAATGTGTTCTTATTATTTCTAGAAGTATATACAAGTGGCCAAATTCTCCAGCCTCATAATAGTTGGGTTTTTTTTTAAAAAAAGAAGAAGAATAAAAGGCTCATGGCTCATGCTCATTATATCAACATAATTATAAATTAAATAATGATAACTACATACTTAATTAGATAATATTTTTATTTAAAACACAGTACAAACACATAGTACTATAGTTATCCTATTCTTTAATGTTGAAACTCAATTATTATGTTCTTAGTTCCCATGTTTTTTTGAAAAAATTAAGGAAGACAAGAGATCCTTGCCCTTTTACCATCCTTAAATCTAAGAACAACAATTTCTAACACGATAACCAAATTTTAACCCGTCAACCCGCATCATTACCCTGCTAATGGTGTGTTGGCGGAGATCTGTTTATGAGTAAAACTGATTTATGTTAATGGTAAAAAGAGACCATCTTATATTTTTGCTTCAAATATGTCTTCTCTACTTCTAAAATAAATACTTTATTAATTGGATATCAAACACTAAAAACCGCTTAACTTATAAATTAACACTTATAAACCTTGACAAACACGGACCTTCCGTCGGAACATTGTGAGCACAGGAACTCCGGCTCCGTCCATGAGAACAATCCGGCTAGGGCGATACCGCCCTGCGTAGTTTTCAACCCGGAACGCCAAATTCCCGTCGGAGCCGATCACCGTGAATCCCTGGCAGCTAAACAGAAGTGATTTCCTCCAAACCGTCAGCGACGTACTGCTACTAGTAGTGCTGGCCGTTCGATCATATCTCCGACGGCCATGATCGTTCTCCTCGTCGGAGTTGGAGCAACAGATGGTTTTTCTGGAGGAGTTTGATCGGAAAGGAAAAACCATGTCGAGAGAACGAGTGAAATGATAGATTGAAGGAGAAATGAAGTTTGTGATTTGTATGGAAAAAAAATTAACGAGAGGCGTTTTGTTGACGTAGATAAAAGGGAAGGGTCTTTGAGGGATATTGGGTTCGATATTTATAAGCCGCACAGATCCAATTTCTTGTTATGTCCTGTTTCAATATTTGTCATTTTCATGATTATATAAAATACATGGCCTGTGTGTTACTGGAATTTATTTGTCGACATATAAGTTAAAACGTAATAATTCACACTTCCTCTGTTCATTTTGTATGTCTTCTATCAAGGCAGAGCCAGAAAATACGTATGGTGGGGCTGATATGTAAAGGAAAAAGTGAATTGAGTTTGGTTTAGTGGTAATCCACACTCTCTATAATTGAGAGTTCCAAGGTTTAAAACACACATTTGTCAAGAATTGTGAATATTAGAGCAATTTCTTGATGGAGATTACCCAGCATCATGGGACCGTGCCGGTTGCCCCCGCTGTGGTTTCTCAACCTGCAGGTGGTCGATGATGGTGAGATCGTGGTGGTTCTAGTTTCGATGGCAGCGGTTCGTTGGTGCAGCGTTTGGGTGTTCTCAAAAGGGCGTCCCTAGCTATCAAATGAATTGAGTTTCATGCTCCACTGACCTTCAATAGATGCAATTGTGGTGTCTCATATCTAAGTTCTAGATTAGAATGTTAATATGTAATTTGGTTGCTTGTACGTAATCTTTAAAAAATAAAAATAATGGTTGTATTTTAATGTTTAATCTTCCCGTAACTTATGAAGATATTGGCTTTTCCTAAACTGTCAAATTCAAAACATATCCAAATAAAAAATTAAATAACGGGTCGGTGCATGTTAGAAAAGAAAAGGAAAGTTAGCACAACTATCTCGTAAGTTGTTGAACGGAACTTTTCTCGTGAGTCTTCTTGACATTTTACTGTGCATCTTAAAATAAAAAGAAAAAGATTTGTTTTTGAGGAATAAGAAAAGAAAATTAATATAACTATGCTCAGGGAAACTTTCCTGGTGACTCCTAATCTTTTAAACAAACTTTCCAGGAGTAATAATAAATAATAAATCAAACGCTTGTCTTGACTCTTTTTGTAACTTTTTGCAACTTTTAAAGATGTCAAAAAAGTGTTCATTTTTCTCTCGAGCTATTAAAATTCCCCATTTTCATGAACATGTTTTTTTTAAAAGTCCCACTAAACTTGTTCTTTTGCTGTAATCAGTGAGATGGAACCTTGTATCCCGGAAATGCTGACACACAACTACTCTCGACTCAATCCTGTCCAAATTGATTTGTTTGATCATGTCTAAATCATTAAAAAAAAGAGCCAGTTTCAAAAATAACAATGAAAGAGAGGTTCTCATTCATATGCTAATCTCATTTAGCTACCAAATGACATTTGAAAAAAGAGAGGCAAAATAGCAACAATACATGGAATTTGATACTCTTATACTATGGTACCTATTTCTTGCTTCTTTACATCAAACTAAAGAGAAAACAATACCAATAGCAAACCAATTAATATTGCTTATAAAGTTTATATGATCAACAAACTTCTTCAATCTAATCACTATGGCTATTTAGACCCAAGTTTGGCATTATTTGAGGATGATGAACAGAGCAAAGATGATGCAGAGAAACTTGCATTATTACTCTTAGAGAACAACCACCTTTGCATTGCCTGATGAGCAGATGAAGATGTCGCGACGGGAACTCCGGCTGAAGGCGGTGGAGAGTTTTTGAGCAGAACGTCAACTTTAGAGTAGTCTTCCCTTTCATGCTTGATTTCCTTGAGCATGGCAGCGACATCTTTCATTGTAGGCCTCTCATCAGGGCTTGAGTTCACACACAGTAAGGCGATCCCTAACGTCTGCGTCATTTCATCGATCTCTGATTCAGGCCTGCTGGACATGAGCAAGCTCGGATCAATGATCTCCAACCTTTCCTTCTTCTGCCTCACCCAATCTACCACATGAACGCCGTCTGGAATGGTGGGATCGATTGGTTGCTTCCCGGTTAGGACTTCCAGCATCACCACCCCGTAGCTGTAAACATCAGTTTTTTCCGTGATCTTCATCATGTATCCATATTCTACAAGAAATGTAGTACAATAAGTAAGGAAATGAGGTAAATTCAAACATATGTAAGAGAGGGGAAGTTGGGAGTTACCGGGAGCTATGTAGCCATAGGAACCGGCTACTGTATTGGATGATCGCCCGAAATCACCATCTTCAACGAGTTTGGCAAGGCCAAAATCAGCAATGTATGGCTCAAACTCTAGGCCTATCAGGATGTTATTGGATTTAATGTCTCTGTGGACGATTGGAGGGACGCAGTCATGGTGTAAATACGCCAATCCTTGCGCCGATCCCAAAAGAATCTGATATCTGAGCTCCCACTCAAGAGAACTCCCACGCCTTTCGTGAAGAAGGCTGCCTAAGCTGCCATTAGGTATATAGTCATACATAAGCAATCTCGTTCTGCGATTCCAACAGTACCCCAAGAACCTCACTATGTTCTTATGCCTAATGGTGCCTAGAGTTTTTATTTCAGCTGAGAAGGAGTCACGAATCACGCATTTCTCCTCGCTGTGTCCATTGGCTGTGCTCATTGCTGTTGGCCATAGCTTCTTCACTGCAATCACCTCCCCGTTGTTGATATCTGCGCGGTAGACAACTCCCGAGCAACCTTTTCCGATCACATTCAGCTCCACGAGGCATTTCAGTACTTGATCAATCGAAAAGTTCAGCTTCTGGAATGGAATGAACTGCCATGGCAACGAATCTCCCATTTCCGAATCATCATCACCTCTCACAGTCCTTCGAGCCCGTACAACTGCCATTGCTCCCATGACCACCATTGCAACTGTCAGAACTGCAAGCAATGAAATCGCGAGTTTGATTCCCCTTGACCTTCTCGGATCATTCCCACTGTTTGCTAGACCTGCCATACCATCCCTGAAGCACTTATCCTTTCCAAAGGAGCATAAACCTTGATTCCCTTCCAGGTCTGATGCCGATAACTGCCTGAATAGCTTGTTATCAGGAAGAAAACCTGAAAAGTTATTGTACGACACATTGAGCGACACAAGATTATCCAGTCTCGCAAGTGGAGTCAAGTCTCCCTCGAGCTGATTATGTGAAAGATCCAGTATAGACAGCTTGCTGAGTGCAGATAATTGAGCAGGAATCGGCCCAGTGAGTCCATTGCAGCTGAGGTTGAGCGAAATCTCAAGAGATTCAAGTTTGCTCAGCTCAATAGGAACAGCACCAGAGAGACTATTGCCACTAAGATCAAGTAACTGGAGACTTGAGCACAGACCTAGTGAAGGAGGTATCGATCCAGAGAAAGAATTTTGACTCAGAATCAACTTGTTCAGAGAAGACAGCCTTCCTAAACTTGCCGGTATAGGACCCGAAAACTTATTCATTGAAGCATCCAAGACTTGAAGCCCGGAAAGGGTTGAAAATGCGTTTGACAGGGAACCTCCTAGAGTATTGTTGCTTATGTCTACCATTTGCAGCTCTGAGCAACCTGCAATCTCATTAGGGATTGATCCAGAAAGGCGGTTCCTAGACAACTCAAGAAAGTTCAAGATTGTAAGGCCAGCAATCTCTTTCGGGATTTCACCAGTAATCCTGTTATTTCCAAGCCTCAGCCTCACTAAAGCACTACAGTTGCCAATGTCGGGAGGTAAAGGCCCCGAAATATCATTAGAAACTAACAGAAGCTTTGTAAGGTTCTGCAACCGGAACAAGCCAGGGGGTAGACTACCAGTGAGTGAATTGTGAGACAAATCTAGAGCCTGGAGGCTAGCACAACCAGCCAAACTTTCTGGTAGGCTTCCTTCGAGTTGATTTTCCCAAGCCAAGAACACTACAAGGTTCGATAACCCCCCCAACTCGGGCGGTATCAAACCTGAGATCCGGTTAGTATCAAGCTGCAACTGCATAAGATTTGAGGCATTGGCAAGAACAGAAGGGATTGATCCAGTAACATTATTGTTGCTAATCATAAACTCTTCAAGCTGAGAAAGACCCCCTAACGACCACGGTATACTCCCGGACAAGGCATTCAGAGATAAATCAATCATAGTCAACCTACTGCAGTTTCCTATATCCTCAGGAATTACCCCAACCAAACTATTCTGCCACATCAACAGTTTATCAAGCTTTCTCAGCTTGCCAATCTCAGGTGGAATAGAACCAGAAAGACTATTTTCATACAAGAACAGATTAACAAGCTCAGAACAGTTTCCGATTCCTGGAGGAATTTCTCCTGAAACCCCTGTAGTATATATAGACAATGTCTCCAGTTTGGTAAGCTTACCCAATGAAGGCGGTAGAGAGCCCGTGAGCCCCGTATCCGCGAGGCCTAATGTAGTCATGTTCCGGCATTCCCCAATCTCAACTGGGATTCTCCCTGAAATGTCCTTATTCCCACCAGCCCTGAGAACCTCAAGATTTGAAAGCAGCCCTATTTCAGGAGGAATGCTTCCACTCAGAACGTTATCATACAGCAAAAGATTCCTCAGTCTCTTACCCCTGCATAACTCCGCAGGTATCCTCCCTGTCAACTGGTTAGTGTTCAGCACCAAATCTTCGAGATTCCGAAGCTTACCAACACTTACTGGGATGCTCCCAACAAGGCTGTTTGAGCTCAAATCAATGGTCCTGAGAGAACTACATTCACCAATATCTTCTGGAATACTTCCAGTGAGATTGGCTGCAGAAATGACAAGTTTCTTGAGGGATTTGAATGAGGAGAGGTTTAAGGGCAGTGGAATCCGAAGAGGGACAGACTGTATATCAATCTCAGAAACAAAACCCTGAGAATCACATGCTATGAAAGCCCATTTGCATGGACTCTGATCAGACAAGCCCCAGCTCTTAAAAGCCTCAGATGATGAAGAAGCAGAGACAGAGGCATGCAGCCATGAATAGAGGGTGAAAGCTTCATGGCTACTGGGAGAGGAAGCTACAGCAAGAGAATTAACAAAAGGGGTCCAAAGAATGGATAGAAATACGAAAAGGGTCGGCGACATTTGCCTCAATTTGCAAACTTTCCTTCTCGGGTTTGCACCATTGAGGTTCCTATGTTGTTGTCTTCCTCAAACAACACAAAACACACACTTCTATTTCCCCAGGGGTTTTGGTTTTGCTTCTTTCAGACTCAATAATGGGATCGACCTTTAAAACTCCACACACAGTCACGCACTACTCACCTAATGCTCCCCACTCAATAAAACAAAACAAGGAAAAGATGAATTCTTTACAGAGCCCGAGATTGAATGAATAAAGAAAAAGGTATTGGAAAACTAGGGAATTTGGTAAAGAAAGAAAACAGAATAAAGAAATGGTGAAGCAAGGAATACCTCGGAATTAGCAAGGCGATGCAGAAACCACCAGCCTCTTCAAATTTTAACCATTTTTTGCTCCTCCTAGGATCTCACAATTCTTTCTTTCTTTCTTTCTTTCTTAAATACTTACTCCACCATTGCTCTATACTGGGACTGGTCTTTGTTGCATGGGAACGGTCACGCGCGAAGTGAAACCGGCAACAGCTGTCCTACCTGAGTTCATCATTTGTTGTTTGTTTGTTTTGTTTTCCTTTTTGGTTTGCTTTTGTGGTGTAGGCTGTGACTCTGTAAAAGCTCAAACCATAGTCCTCATTGGCTTCCAACTATTTCTCAGAATCCAATTTAAGTCAGTTCCATCCACTGATGATTCAACAAAATTTTATGAATTTGGTGTACTTTAAAGTGTGCGGAGTTATTGCAGTATTTTCAAATCTGCACTCTTTCCTTTTTGGTTTGTCCCAGGGTAATCTGCACTCTCTAAAATTTACCATTTTTGGCAAAAATTAAGCAACATTTTTGGGCTTTGGCATGACATTGTTGACTTTTCCAAACAATTAAAGGGGCCTGACCCACTTTAAATTGTTTGCTCCCAAAATTTGAAGGCTTTGGCATGACATTGTTGACTTTTCCAAGGCCAATTAAAGGAGCCTCAAATTTTAAGCAACTTTTTCTCTCAGTGCACATTTGCCTGGGACGGAGGTAGTATGTGAGGTTATTGTAGCATTCTTAAATTTTTTATATTATTGTGTGTGAAATGTACCCCTAAATAAGTGTGCATGATTATTGCAGCATTTTAAAATTTGTGATCTTATCGTGCGTGAATTGTACAGTTTAACAAAACATGTGTGGGTTATTGCGGTACTCTTGAATTTGCAATTTTCTCATGCGTGAATTGTACTACTAAAGTAAGCGTGTGAGAGGCTATTTTATCATTATTAAACTCGTGATCTTTCGTGCATAGATTTTACTGCTAAACTAGGGGTGTGAGCAATTATAACAACACTCTTGAACTTGCAAATCGGCGAAATTATGCATGAATTCACTTCTAAACTAAGCGCATGTGGGTTATTGCGGTACTCTTGAATTTGTGATTTTCTCATGCGTGAATCGTACCGCTGAAGTAAGCGTGTGGAGGGCTATTTTAGCATTATTAAACTCGTGATCTTTCGTACATAGATTTTACAGCTAAACTAGGCGCGTGAGCGATTATGACAAGTATTACCTTACGTGATGTTGCATTATATCTAACGTAACACTTTCTAATATTTAGGTAACACTTTTCAAAAGTTTAAGTAACATTTTTCAAAAGTTTAACTAACACTTTATAAGTTATTGCAATATTTTAAATAAGTGTAATTTACAACATATATTTCATCCCAAATTGGAAGAAGTAAATGTGTTTCACAATACGGACACTAGATCAGTCATTTCAAGTTGAGGGATAGATGGGACTAGACTGTTTCCTGGGTGGAAATAAGAATCACGAGACTTGCCTCGTCCACAATATTTCCCTTTCTATTTCTGTGCAAACAAAAGAAAGCCTTTTCCAGATTCATAATCATTAATACTTCATTCGTTTCATTGGATGTGACACATTTTCATTTTAGGTTGTTTTTGTGAATTTGACACACTTTTATTTTATAACAAGATTCCTTCATTTTCATCCACTCATTCTACTTTTCACTTTCTAAATTCAATTTCATCCACATACTTCATTCACCTAAATCCAATCACCTAATCTTATGGTGTCACATCCAACGAAACAGAGGTAATACTTTGCCAATGTGATAGGACGCGAACCTCCCACTCAATTCAACCCAATCTTCTCTTTATTTTCCCGACCCCCCCCCCCCAAATTAACATGTTTCCAATCGGGAACCTCCCAATCAATTCAACTTTCATAATGTGCGAATTTGATGGAGTTTGGGTCATGTACTTTAAAGAGGTGGAAGAAAGGAAGAGTGTGGCGGCGATGAAGAGGACATAGCAGAGGGATAACGAGGTTATCAAAGCATCTTTGAATGTACGAGATTATCGTTCATGATTATTACCAGTAAATAAAGTGTGTGCGGGATTATTGCAACATACAATCTTAAACATGTGCACATATCGTGCGTGATTATTAGCCGTAAATTAAGCGTGTGCGATGTTATTGCAATATTCTTAAACCTGGGATCTTACTATGATTGAATGCAACGCTAAACTAAGTACTTGAAGAGTTATTTAATCATTGAACTTGTGATCTCATGTCTCCCAGACTAAGTATATGAGGGATTATAGCTGCATTCTTGATTTTTTAAAATCTAATCAGACGTATAGTATACCATTAAACGAATCATGTGAGGATGCTACACTATTATTGCACTTATAACATTGGTCCTTTTATTTGAAACTGAAAAAATTATGCTTTACAATTCACAAGGGTGGCATAATTGCCTTTTTAACGGGTTGTGATCGGTCAATTACCTTTAAAAGAGCAAAATCAGACCATCTTTATCAATAGCCTGCAAAACTGAGTTGTCGATGTGACTTCAGTTAAATATGGCACAAAAACAAGCACGTGTCCAGCTCATCATGTGCATCTTTTTTTCTTATCAACTGTCCGTGAACTAAGGAGAGTGTTGGATTGTAGTAATTAAAGGGACATGTGTCACCTCAGTTATTCACTGGATTTATTATGTATATATCTACTTATTAGATATCTCATTCATTTGCAAATAATGCTATTTTAATTTAGTATTATTTTTTGAAGTAATTATTAATTTTATAATATATTTTTCTCTACAAATAGAGTATAATTTTATCTTAGTTCAATATAAAATTTAGATCTTATCTAATTTGTTGATTTTAAGTATGTTTATTTATAATTTTTAGTTTTTATTTTAACTTCAGTATTTATTTTTGTAATTTTCTTTTTTAAATTTATCTTCTTTAATGTTGTTTTTCTATAATTCATTAAATTTATTTTTCATTACTTGATATATATTGGTTTAACTATATTTAATTTTTAATAAATTGTATAATATAAAGACAAAGTTTTGGGAAAGACTGACTTTCCATAGGTATATGAAAAACGAGGTTGAATTAGAATTATAGAAATGTAAAAGATTTTAGTTGCGGTATTAAAATTTTACTATACAACGTGTAGTAGTCATAAGTTTATGACTCGATTAATGCAATCCAATTTTTTTTAATCTTGATTTATTATAATTTGCAGTTTAAACCTTGTTTTTTCACAACTTATGCAAAAATCGTCTTTCATAAGACAAACTCTAATATAAAAGATATATAGAATCTAAAAATTATAAATAAGTTAAAAAGTTGAGTTGTGTTGGGTTGTTGATAAAGTGTGAAAATATAAGATTTTGTTGTATAATGGATTGCTCACGTGGATGTGAGAGAAACAGTTAAAAAATAATAAAATGGAGTTTGAGTTGGGTTGTGGATAAAAATGGTCTCCGAATTTTACCCCAAATAAATTACTCTGTTATTTTCAACTCACATACCACTTCTAGGCCCTATTGAAACTATTGTTGCCTCAATGATTATTGACTTGTCAAACTGATTGAAAAAAGGTTATTCAGCCACTTTTGTCAAACAAAGATGGTACTTCCATCATTTTTTGTCAAATTAAAAGGATACATTTGCCATTCTTCGTCAAATAAAAATGGTACTTATACAACTTTTGAAATAGAAAAACCAAACTTGTCATGGTATCAGACAAAAATGACCAAAATCATGCCTTTCACTTGTATTGACTATGGGATTGAAAACGAAATTATCCGCAATGCATTAGTTTCTTCACAAAGTTATCCACGGGACACCATATGCTAGACTAGCTGATTTATTATGTTTTCCTTAAATGATAATACATCGGATATTATACGCATAACTAGCTGATTAATTTATATTTTCTTTTAATGATAATATAAGAAAGGAAACTTACTCTTAAAAAATCCAAGTTGACCATTGCCTATACAATTTCCAGACTAGGTGTTATTTAATTGATAAGAAAGTGGTAAACATGTTGATTTGGAAGAAAATATACGGAACAAAATTTCTCCTACGTAATCACATTAAATGACAAAACTAAATAACAATTTTGATTGAACGTTCTTATAATTGGTTTGATGCTTTACAACAATATGTACTATCCATTCCGTGAATGTTCCTATTTCATACACTTACACTCAAAATTTAGTAAATTATACAGTAATCAACATGCTCTCAGTTTTTGTGACTGTATGTAAGAGCTCATGCCTAGTCTATATATGCTTCATACTATTTTTTTCTATCTTCAATTAAGTTTTTTTTATCCATTGTTGATTCAACTAAATTTGTGATTTTTTGTGTACTTTAAAATTTCATTGTTGCATTCTTAAATTTGGGACGGTATCATGCGTGAATATTACCGCTCAACTAAGTGTGGGGTTATCGCAGTAATTTTGAATTTATTGTACCGCAAAATTGAGTGAGTGGAATTGTCGCAACATTCTTAAATTTTTAATCATATTTGTGCATAAATTTTACCACTAAATTATATGTGAGTACGGTTTTTGCAGCATATTTACATTTTGTGATCTTATCCTATGTGAATTGTACCGTTGAATTAAGTGTGTGGGGGTTATTTCGGCATTCTTTGATTTGCAATTTTGTTGTGCATGAATCGTGCCGCTGAACTAAGTGTGTGGATAATTATTTATGCATTATTAAACATGTGATATTATCCGGTGTAAATTTTACCGCTAAAATAAGCCTGTGAAAATTATGAAATCATTCTAGAACTTGTGAATCGATGAAATTGTGTGTGGATAATATTGCTAAACAAAACACGTGTTGGTTATTGCGTAGCTATATACATGGAAGAGGTGTCAGAGGAAGAATCTTGATCTAAGTAGTATGCATTAAAGTTGTATTAAATGTGATACGATGGGTGAAGAAAAGCTATGTAGTGGGCAAACAAAAGCTATATGGCGAGCGGAAAATGAGTAGAGAGATTGGTTTCTTATAAAAGAAAATTAATTCAATGACTCAAGCGTAAAT
This sequence comes from Rubia peregrina, assembly GCA_032355705.1. Taxonomy (NCBI): domain Eukaryota; kingdom Viridiplantae; phylum Streptophyta; class Magnoliopsida; order Gentianales; family Rubiaceae; genus Rubia; species Rubia peregrina. The sequence goes on along the minus strand of JAULKK010000001.1, from coordinate 2,540,933 downwards.
TTTGTCCTTCAAATCGCTCTGACATGCTGAAGGTATTAAGGTGTGAATATTGTGAAGGATGAATTGTCTCTCTTCTATATCCTTCTGTCTCTCTTCTATATCGTTCTCTCTCTCTCTCTCTCTCTCTCTCTCTCTTGTTGTTGTTGTTGTTAGTGTGTGAGAGAAAGATAATGTACGCTTACTGTACCGAACTAAACCCAACCCGGGTTTCAGTTCGTAAAATTATATAAAAGTGAAATTTTTTTAAAAAAAATTGTTCGGCCAACATGTAACACTGGGTCCAGCCTGAAGTGTACAAATTTGATGAAGTTTGGGTCATTGACTTTACAGAGGTGGAAGAAAGGAATAGTGTGGCAGCGATGAAGAGGACGGAGCGAAGGGATAAAGGGGTTATCAAAGCTTCTTGAACATACAAGATTATCGTCCGTGAATATTAGCACTAAATTGTGTGTGGGGTTATTGCAACATTATTGAACCTGTGCACATATTGTGCATGATTATTAGTGGTAAATTAAGCATGTGTGATGTTATTCCAACATTCTTAAACTTGCAATTTTACTATAATTGAAAGTAATGCTAAACTAAGTTCTTGAAGAGTTATTTAATCATTAAACATGCGATCTTATCATGTCTGAATTTTATCCAAGACTAAGTATATGAGGGGCTATTGCCACATTCTTGAATTTTCTATCTAATCATGTGTATAGTATACCACTAAACTAAGCGTGTGAGGATACTATGCTATTATTGCACTTATAATTGTGGTCCTTTTATTTTAAAATGGCAAAATTACCCTTTACAATTCACAAAGTTGGCATAATTACTTTTTAACTGGTTGTGACCGGTCAATTACCTTTAAAGGAGCATAATCAGAATTTTAACCCCAAATAAATTACTCGATTATGTTCAACTGACATACCACAACAAGGCCCTATTGAAACTATTGTTGATTCAATTGTTATTGACTTGTCAGAACTGATTGGGAAGGGGCGATTCAACCACTTTTGTCAAACAAAAATGGTACTTCTGCCATTTTTTGTCAAATCGAAATAATACATTGTCACTTTCGTCACATAAAAATGGTACTATTACAACTTTTGAAACAGAAAGACCAAACTCGCCACGGTATCAGACAAAAGGGACCAAAATCATGCCTTTCAGTTGTATTGACTATGTGATTGAAAACGAAATTATCTGTAACGCATTGATTTCATCACAAACTTATCCACATGACACTATATACTATACTAGCTGTTTTATTGTATGTTCTTTAAATGATAATATATCAGATACTATACGCATAACTAACTGATTGATTTATATTTTTCTTAAATGATAATATATCAGATATTATACGCATTACTAGTTGATTGATTTTATATTTTCCTCAAATGATAATATAAGAAAGGAAACTCACTCATTAAAAATCCCAAGTTGACCACCGCCTCTACGATTTCCATACTAGGTGTTATTTAATTCATAAGAAAGTGATAAGCATGATGATTTAGAAGAAAATATACGAAACAAATTTTCTCCTACGTAATCACATTAAATGACAAGACTAAATAATAAATTTTATTGAACTATATCGTTGTTTGAAAAACCAAATGAGAAGTCATTTCTTACAATTGGTTTGGTACTTTAAAACTATACTCCTATGTACCATCCCTTCTGCTTGAATGTGACTATTTCATAAATTTACACTCACTTTAGTAAATTTTATAGTACAATGCATGATGCTAATTTTTCATCAACATGCTCTCAATTTTTGTGACTATGTGTAAGAGCTCTTGCCTAGTCTTTATTGGCTTCCAAATATATTTTTAGTCTTCAATTGAGTTTGTTCAATCCATTAATGATTCAACTAAATTTCTGCATTTTGTGTATTTTAAAAGTACATTGCAACATTCTTATATTTGGGACGGTATCGTGCAATTTTACCACACACCTAAATGTGGGGTTATCACATTAATTTTGAATTTGCAACTTTATTGTGTGTGAATTGTACCGCAAAATCGAATGTGTTGAATTATTATAGCATTCTTAAATTTTCAATCATATCGTGCCTAAATTGTACCGCTAAATTATATGTGAGTGCATTTTTGCAGCATTTTTAAATTTTGCAATCTTATTGTGCGTGAATTGTACCACTAAATCGTGCTTTTAAACTAAATTCCTGGATAACTATAAATGCATCATTAAACATGTGATCTTATCTTGCATCACATTTATCGCTAAACTAAGCGCATGAGAGATTATGAAAATATTCTAGAACTTGTGAATCGACAAAATTGTGCATGGATAATATTTCTAAACAAAGCGTGTGTTGGTTATTGCGAAGCCATGGGAAAGAGGGGTCAGAGGAATAATCTTGATCTAAGTAGTATACATTATAGTTGTATTAAACAAGATACAGTAGCTGAAAAAAAACTATACAATGGGCGAAGAAGAGCTACACGGTTAGCGGAATATGATTAGAGATATTTTATTCATATAAAAATAATTTATTCAATAACTCAAGTATAAATTTTTCTTTCAAATCGCTTGGACGTCTTGAAGGTGGAAAGGTGGAAATATTGTGAATGATGAATTTTCTCTCTTCTATATTCTTCTCTTTTTCCCTTGTTGCTATTAGTGTGTGAGAGAAAGATAATGTACGCCTACCATACTGAACTAAACCTAACCCTCACACCATGACCACTGCACCACGGGTTACCCGATACGTAAAACTCAATAAAAATAAAACCTTTTTAATAGTGGTTTGGCCAACATGCAACGCAGGGTCCAACCCCAAGCATAAAGATTGGATAAAGTTTTGATCATGGATTTTAAAGAGGTGGAAGAAAGGAAAAGTATGGGGGCAATGAAAAGGAGCAAGGCGGAGGGAAAACAGGGTTATCCTTGCATTCTTGAACCTTCGCGATTATCGTGCCTTATTATTAGTGCTACGTGCGGGGTTATTGTAGCATTCTTGAATAGTGCACACATCGTGCGTGATTATTAGCACTAAATTAAGCGTGTACGATGTTATTTCAACATTCTTGAACCTGCGATCTTACTTTGGCTGAATTTAATGCTAAACTAAGTGCGTGAAGAGTTATTTAAGCATTGAACTTGCAATCTTATCATGTGTAAATATAATCCCAGACTAAGTGTATGAGGGGCTATTGTCGCTAACTAGAATTTGTGATCTGATCATACGTATATTATACAACTAAACTAAGTGCATGAGGGTACTACAACATTATTTCACTTTCAATCTTATTATGCATGAATTTTACACTAAACTAATTGTGTGCATAACTAAGAAAATTAAGGAGGAATTTCAATGGCAAATACCCGACCTGGAAAGTAAATAGTTTATGATTGTGTGGCTTTGGGCACCCATTCCTAGTAAGGCTCCGTACATAGAGCGATTTGAAAAGATTGACGCCAATCGCACCATCTACAATGTCAGGGTGAGGTGGTACTATGTGCTAGAGGAATCCTAAAGTGGGCGTAGAAAGTTCACGACTCAAAGGAATTGTTCCTTTCTGACCACACTGACACCCATAGTGCTCACATCATCGAAGACAAATGCCTCATTCACAGCTTCAAAAACTACACCGTGTTCTATTTTGTCGGGCGTGATGATATTACTGAAGATTCAAACACAAGGCTTGCTCAGCTCTTTCATCCAACACCGCGTTGCAGTGTATTGCAAGAGCGAGATGCCTTACAACCCGGATGATCTGAAGATGCAGTGTGAGGGATGCAAGGACTAGTTTCATCCAACGTGTCTCTCGATGACTATCAAGCAGAAGAAGCTGCTTAACCTGTTTCTATGCAATGAGTGTGCTGCTTCGGATGCAAATAGGGCCAATAGGGAATCATCTCACATGTCGTGGCTAGATGGGGGTTCGGCAAAGCGGATGAAGACAAGTGTCTATAATTTTAAGTAAAAAATCATTTACAAAGATATTCTATCAAACACTACACCCCAAATCATTTCCAAGGTCTAACAAAAATACGTGCACAACTAGTGCAACTCTCTAACTACTACCAAAAGTAACGAGGAAAATATTAGTATCCACAAATATCTCAATATTGCAAGAAGAAGGCAATAAAAATATGATCATCAAAACATATAAATCTTTTTATTAAGATTTATATAAAACTAAATTGGACTTATTTACATCTTAATTGAATTTAAGGAATTTAAAACTTTATTAAATACAAAAAGATATGGATATATATTTGACTTAGTGAAAATATATACCATTTAGAGAAATTATGTCATTTAAACTAAAATTTATTTCACTATTGATTTATTGTCATTTAGTGATAGATTATTGTTGATGATATTTTTTAAATATGTATTGTGTAATTTTATCACAAACAAAAATGATAATGTGGACACGAGATTTGGATTGTTGTAATAAGGAAATAGTATGGTTTTGATATTTTTTAATTTGATACTTTGACAAGTTTGGTGCTTCCATTTTACAAATGGGAAAATAACCTATATAATATAATTTTTTAAATAAAAAAGTGGCATAATTGCCTTTTTAACGGGCTGTGACCGGTCAATTACCCTTGAAATAGTAGAATCACAATTTTACCCCAAATAAATTATACTATTATGTTCAACTCACATACCACTTCTAGCCGATGTTGAAGCAATTTTTTCTTCAATGGTTATTGACATGTCCGAACTTATTGAAAAAGGGACGATTCATCCACTTTTGTCAAACAAAAATGGTACTCACCATTTTTGTTAAATTAAAATGACACATTGGCCACTTTCTTCAAATAAAAAATGATACTTGTAAAATTTTGAAACAAAAGCACCAAACTTGCCACGGTATCAGACAAAAAGGACAAAAATCATGACTTTCGATTGTAATGACTATGTGATTGAAAACAAAATCAGCTATAAAGCATTTGTTTCATCACAAACTTATCCACAGGACACCATACACAAGACAATCTGATTTATTTATCTTTTCCTTAAATGGTAATATATCAGATACCATACGCATAACTAGCTGATTGGTTTTTATTTTCCTTGAAGGATAATATAAGAAAGGAAATTGAGTCATAAAAAATTATAATTAACCACTGCCTCAACTTTATTGTGCGTGAATTGGACAACAGAATTGAGTGTGTAATTATTTCAGCATTCTTAAATTCCCAATCATATCGTGCGTGAATTGTACCACTAAATCATATGTGAGTGCGGTTTTTGCAGCTTTTTAAATTTTGTGATTTTATCCTGCGTGAATTGTACCACTGAACTAAGTGTGTGTGGGACTTTTGCGGCATTTTTAAATTTGCAATTTTGTTGTGCGTGAACCGTTCCGCTAAACTAAATGAGTGGATAACTATTTATGCATTATTAAAATTGTGATCTTATCTTGCATTAATTAATTCAAATAACTCAAGCGTAAATGTTTCCTTCAAATCGCACATCCTGTAGGTGGAAAGGTATGAATATTGTGGAGGCTGAATTTTCTCTCTCCTATATCCTTCTCTTTTATTTTTTGTTGTTGTTAGTGTGAGAGAGAAAGATAATGTACGCCGAACTTAACCTAACCCTCAAAAAATGACCATCGTACATGTTGCACGGTTCGTAAAACTATAAAGAAAATGAAAATTTTCTTAATTGTGGCTTGGCAAACATGAACGCTGGGTCCAACCCCAACCATACGAACTGGATTAAGTTGTGTGAGGTTATTGCAACATTTTTGAACCCGTGAACATATAGTGCGTGATTAGAGCTAAATAAGGCATGTTCGGTATTATTGCAACATTCTTGAACTTGCGATCTTATGGTGATTGAATTTAATACTAAAATAAGTACGTAAAGAGTTATTTAAGCATTGAATTTGCGACCTTATCATGTCTGTATGTTATCCTAGGCTAAGTGTATGAGAGGCTATTGTCACATTCTTGAATTTCCAATCTCAATGTATGTATATTATAGAATTAAACTAAGTGTGTGAGGGTGCTACAACATTTTTTCACTTACAATCTTATTATGGATGGATTTTAAATTAAAATAATTGTGTGCTTAGCTAAGAAACCCTTTGCAACCTTTGTTGCACACTCAAATATATTAGATAATACACATAACTAGCTGATTGAGTGGGGTTACTGTGGAATTATGGGATTTGTGATTTTTCCGTGCTTGAATCATGCCTCTAACTAAATGTGTGGATAACAATTATGCATTATTAAACTTGTGATGTTATATTGCTTAAATTTTATCACTAAACTAAGCGCGTGAGAAATTATGAAAACTTTCTAGAACTTGCGAATAGACAAAATTGTGTTTGGATAATATTGCTAAACAAAGTGCGTATTGGTTATTTTGAATCCAGGGGAAAGAGGTTTCAGAGTAAGAATCTTGATTTAAGTAGTATACATTATAGTTGTAGTAAGCGCGATACGGTGGGTGAAGAAAAACAATACAGTGGGCAGAGAAAAGCTATAAAGTGAGTAGACATATTTGATTCATATAAAAATAATTAATTCAATAATTTAAGCATAATTTTTCCTTATAATCGCTCAAACATCTGGAAAGATGTTAATATTGTGGAGGATGAATTTTCTTGCATCTATATCCTTCTCTCTTTCTCTTGTTCATTGTCTCTGAGAGAAAGATAACATACGCCTACCGTATCGAACTAAACCAAACCCTTAAATCATAACCACCGGGTGACACGAAGTGGGTAAAATTGTGAATTATACCCCGCAGACATCATAACACCAAGGTTTATATAATAAAGACTTGGTCAAAGCTGTGAGAAATAAAACTACCACAAAGATTCAAGTTCTTAGCCTGGAGAATTTTGTCAAATTCAGTACCCACAGCAAAGCAATTGCAGAGAAAATGAGTACCTGTAAGCAGGGGCTGAACCAGGGGGTGCTGGTGCCACCCCTAATATCCGGTGGCCTAAAATTTAGGTCTAAGGGCCACCAGAATCGATGGATTCCGCTGATGATACCTGGGCCACGACTCTTCGAGGCCCGCGAGCTTCGAGCTTAGGGTATCGTCTAAAGTCCAACTCGAGGC
>JAULKK010000001.1:2506167-2517916 GCA_032355705.1 Rubia peregrina | reverse complement strand
TTTGCCACCCTTAGTCCCAAGTGAAATTGCACTGCAATCATTAGCACACTGTTTAATAAATATGTTTGACCGTTAATATGTTTACTTACGTATAATAACGACAAATAAAAAATTGATATTTAGAAACTAGTTGTTATGACGAATGGAACAATATCATATACGATAATATTGTTGTTCATAAATCTATTCAAATATGCGGTCAAACTTTGATAGAAAATAGTGTTAGAAAAACAAGAGTGCAATTTCATTTGAGACAGAGGGAGTACCAAAGTTTTAAGTGTTTAAATTTATGTGAATGAAATGAGTGCATAAAATAAAACTTTATAAGTAAAATTAAATAAGTATAAGAAATAGAGAGAGAAAAATTATACAAAAACATTAACTCCCTCCACTTCTCCACTTGCGAATTAATTTTACACATTGTTTTTTAAATTGAAATTAGGAAATATTGACAATAAATTTTTAAAAATATAAATAGATATAAATAATAATATCATTGTGTGACGTTTAGTTACATTATATGTAGAATTTTTTAAATATTTATTTTTCATATATTATTGCATCCACAAAGTCTTGTTTTAGATCGACTAACTGTTAGATAAAGTTATTTTATAATGATATGAATAATAGGGTAATTTGATATTTATTTTTATTGTGAGGTGCCTAATTACCCATAATTATGGGGGAAATTAAAATGAATCTCAACATATAAACAATTATAATCCGACTTAAATATTATAAAAATGTGATTTTTAATGATTGATCTAAGAGTATCTCCAATGCAAGCATCACTTGGGTGAACTTTTCTAGAGTCCGTCTCTTGAAAGACGGTATTTTCATAAGTCATGGAAAGACCAAGGTTTAAAGTGCAAATTCGAAGAAATGAAGATAAAAATTTTGGGTTGCATGAATCGGGTTATAAGCCTTATAACTACTAGATGTTGCATAATATTTTTTAAATATTGCAACTAAGACCTTTAACCTTTTATTATTCTAAATAAATCTCGTATTTCCATAAGCCTATGAAAATACAGTTTTTCCCAAAACTTTGCCACTTTTCTAACCACATCATACTAAATAGCTCTCAACCTCAAAAATAATCTCCAATGCAAGGGTCAAATATGGGTGTCAGTATCACGTGTACAAAAATCAAAGTGATCCCCTTTAATTGAGTTTTTTTTTCCAGGAGGTGATACTGAGGCGGTCAAATATGCCTAGTCAGCAAAGTTACCAAAATCATATACGTTAACTATTCTAAAATCATATAATTTTATTTTTGTTTAAAATATTCATATTAAAACTAAACTATATATTTAAATATTTCAGATTTTGATTCAATTATATTATATATAAAATAAAATAATAATAAATTTGAAAATTTAAATACTCATACAATTCTATAATCAATAATTGAAGATAATATTCAAAAATTTATATAAAATTTAAAATAATAATGTAAAATATTGTGTAAAATTTAGTTCAGAGTAAATGTACACACACCCAATTATATATATACATATATATATATATGCATGCATTATTTTTAAGATAGTTAATTGAATCACAAAGTTGTGTTTTAATTCGTCTAACTGTTAGATGAGACAATTTTATAATTAAAATATAATTAATTGGGTGATTTGATGTTTGTTTTCATTTACTGGAACAAGATTCCCGTAATTTAAACATCTTTTGATATATGTTAAAGTATAGATAATTATAATCAAAAAATTTAAGTAATAAGAAATGAGATTTTTCATGATTAGTTTAACGACCGTAAAAGCTATCTAGCAAGAAACCTTCTCTAATTAAATAGTAATGGAATGTAAATTAAAATTTGGTGATTTATTGTTTGAATATAAATTTAATATATAATTAATGGAAATAAATATAACACTTTAATAGTCGATAATAATAAAATATTATGACACGTTACTATGAAACTTGATTTACGGTGCGTGCATTGGATATTCACTATTGGGAAACAGGTATATAGGCACCGGTTTGTCAGTAACACTGGTGCTATGAATATCATAAGCATCGGTAGTTTAGCAAATGAATAAAAATAGGGTGCCTATGAATAAATCCAGCACTAGTTCACTAAATAACGGTGCTAGATACCGGCGCCTTTGAAGAAAAATGTCCGAATTTGATATTTTTCAACACTGATTTGGTCTGAATGACATAAACCGGTGCTAATACCGGTGCCTATGAATAAATCCAGCACCGGTTCACTAAATACCTGTGCTAGATACCGGTGCCTTTGAAGAAAAAAATGTCTGAATTTGATATTTTCAGCACCGATTTTGTCTGAATGATATATATCTGTGCTAGTACTGGTGTCTATGAATAAATCCGGTTCTAGATGCTCACCTACCCCTTTCTTGGTGGGTAAAAAGTGGATTTTTGGGAGAGAAGGGCGTGTTTGTAATATTTTAGGGCCATAGTGTAAATTTAAAAAAATGTGTAGAAGTAATCATTGTTTTGATTTGAGACCCCTCTGTTCCCTTATACATGCCCAAATCGGCAAGTCACGATAGTTTCTTGGTGAATTGCACTTTGCCGTTGCCAACTTTGTGATTCGACGCCTCCAACTTTCTTGAAGGGACCTAAGTGCAAAAAGTAAAAAAGTTTTCTCGTAACTCCAAATTGAAATTCGCTCAAACGTGATCATACCAAATGCACCCCAATGTATTTTCCATGTCTATAAGGGAATATTCATAAAATATCGAGCACAAGAACATGTCCTTAATCCTACCCGATTTTACTTTGTAACTTCTAAGTAATCAACAATGAGTTACTTTAGAACATATACTAGCGATTTTCAATATTTTATGAAAAAATAATTTCTTTTATACTTCTATATATAGAGCATGTACAATGGGGGTTTCAGAGTGGTTTCAGTTTGGAACTAAAACCACACCGAAACCGAAAACCCCCACAATGGGGTTTCAAAACAGTCTCAATTAATTGAGACCGTAGCTCGATTTCTACTTACTAAAACCGGTCCAAGTACCATTTGCAGCAGGCACCCATGTGATGACTTGCGCGCATTAGACGAGCGTTGTTATTTTTTTGCCAGCGAAGCCATGTGGCACCCTCCGATTAGGACACATGGCACCCACTACCCCTCCCCCCAATTTTTATTTTTTTAAACTGCTTGAGACACGTGTCCCAAAATAAAAAATAAAAATTTAAAAACTTAGAATTTTACAAATCTATTTTTTGCGCTATTTAAAAATCATTAAAAAATCTGATTTTTATTTTTCAAAATCTAAATTAAATTTTGATTCGTTTAAAAATTGAAATTACATTCGTTTAGAAAATATATAGTTTTTTTAATTCTGGTTCATAATATAATTTTTAAAAGTTAAAATTAATTTTAAATTTTAAAAAATTCAATTCAATTAAAATTTATAAGTGTATTATTAAATTTCACATTTCAATTTATTTTGGTAGTTAAATTTATTTAAATTAAATATAAATGGTAAAACTAATTAGTAGGATAGAGAAAATGTAGTGGTGTCCATGAAGTGGTTTCAACCATTGTGGAGAGAAAAATGGAGTGGTTTCTTTGTGGTTTCAATTGTTGAGGGAGAAGAGAGAGATTGATTATTTAATAAACTGAAACCACAAGAGTGATCTCAGAGCAGTTTTACCATTGTACATGGTCTTAGGTAAGAATAATAAAAATCATGTATTTCAGAGCAATGGGTAATGGGATAACACAATTATGGGCCACAATGTAATTTTCTAAGAATTTATAGAAGTAATCAATGTTGACTTACGAGCCCCTTCCGTTCAATCATACATGACCAAATTGGAAATTTACGATCTCATATCATTGAATTACATTTTGGTGCTACCAATTTCGTGATCCGACGACTCCAATTTTCTGGGAGGGACCTAAGTGCAAAAAGTAAAAACTTTACTTGTAACTCCAAATTAAAATCCGCTTGAACGTGATGTTGCCCTATACACCACATTGTTTTTTCCAAGTCCGTAACGAAATATTTATCAATAATCGGGCACAAGAACATATTCATAATCCTTTCTGATTTTCCTTTCTTACTTCTAATTAATCAACTCTAAGTTGTTGTAGAACATGTACTAGCGTTTTTCAAATTTTTATTTATTTTTTTATTTTTTATTTCTATATTTATGCAAGAATAACAAAATTCATGTATTTTGGAGAGAAGGATAGTGTCGTAACAAATTTTGGGTCATAGTGTAATTTTTCATAAATATGTGTGAGGCTCTTCCGTTCACCCATTGTACCTAAATTTCAAAGACGCAGTAGTCTCTTATTTAATTGTGTTTTGGTGTCTTCAATTTTTTTCCGCCTTCAATTTTGCTAAGTTATGGCGGGAAAATGAATTTCCCAAAAAAAATTCAAAATTTTGGAGAGATTGTTTTCAATTTTGAAATATGGATTTAGCACCGGTATAAACGAGCATAGGCACCGGTATTTTGACCTACCGGTACCTAAGTAAGGGGTGGTGGAATGTAGATTTGTAGCACCATAGTGTATACTGATCCTAATACACTCCCAGTGCCTTTGTAACTACGTTTCAGCACTCCCGTACTTAGGCACCGGTAGTCCGGAGGCCAGAATTACTAGTGCCTATGTACCAAAATACTGGTGAAATAGGGGGTCTCTGCCTATCATTAATACTCTTATATCCACATAACAATGGTGCTCTATAATAATTTTCCAAATGGCTCCTACTTTTGTGGATGATATTTCAAGTATTGGAGATGATCTAATCGTTGATCAGTGTATCAGAAGACCTTCTTTGTTGCATTATACTTTTAAAAGATAGTTATGATCTAATATTAAGATTATAGAAAAAATTGATGAAATAAATTCCATAGGAGCCGCACTTTTACAAGAAAAGAAGTAGAATCTAATGAGCTTAGAGCATTACAATGGTAAAATCGCTCTGAGCCCTCTCTTAAGGTTTCACTTTATTAAATAATCAATCTCTCTTTTACCTCAACAACTGAAGACGCAAAGAAATCACTCCATTTTTCTCTCCACAGTGGTTAAAATCACTTTGATGTCATTTCATGGACCTCACTTAATTTTCTCTATCTAACTCATTAATTTTACCTTCAATATTTAATTTAAATAAATTTTCCTACCAAAATAAATTAAATTGTGAAATTTAATAATACATTTATAATTTTTTAATTGAATTTCATTTTTTAAAATTTAATATTTAAAATTAATTTCAATATTTAAAATTACTTTATGAATTGGAATTAAAAAGAACCATGTTTTTATTTTAAAAAAATGTAATTTCAATTAATATGAACCAAAATTAAATTTCGAATTTTAAAAATAAAATTCTGATTTTTTTATTCAATTTTTTTATTTTTAAAAAGAAAATAAATTATTTTTTATTTTAAAAAATTCTGCAAAAAAAAGAGGAAAAAAAGGTGAGGACATATGCTGCCACGTGGCCCAATCTGAGACTACCATGTGGCAACCATGGGAAAAGAAAATGCTGCAATTTTGACCTCACATGGTCTCTACCATTTTGCAGAATTGGGGCGGACTTGGTTAACCAAGCTGGAGGGACAGGCTCATTCAATGCAGCTCGCTCCGAGCCTCCCACCCTGAGAGTTTTTTGTTTCGATTTAGTTTCAGTTTCTAATTGAGCCAACTTCCCCCACTATACATGCACTTAGGTACCAAACTTGGTTTTTTTTTTGGTAGTGATTAGACAGAAACACATGTGAAGGCACACCAATCCCATAGGTAAAATCATTATGAGAGTGGAATTTGAGACCCTGTGGAGGTAATTAGTCACCTAATCTTTTTAGGTCACAAGTAAGGAACAATATAATCACTCATCATCATTGGTGTAATAATATGACATCTCTAATTGTTCACCATGTGCACATGGGATCATCATTGAAGTAAGGCAAACAAAAAGCAATAACAAACATCAAATGATGCAGTAATATAGCGTATTTGTATTAAGCACTTAAGCTTTAAGAACAGATGAACAACCAAATGAACAAGACTGTTTCCATTGACAAGACAAAAGTGAAAAAGGAAAGGCTAAAAAGACCCTGTTGCTATGCAATCATCAATTACAAAAGATGCACTTTTGTTTCTTGGCTCTTTAAACTTCTCCATTAACTGGAAGGGATTGACATTCACACTATGGCAGTATATGACTCACAAAAGTAGCGGGAAATAACAATTACAAGCTGAATTAGTAGTTCCTAGCCCAAGACAGAATGTGGGGAAAATGACCAGACATAAAATAGTGTTAGAACAATGGAGGAGGATCGTCGGAGGAGGAAAGAATCAAGGATATCGTATGAGCAACACTTCTGCGCCCGGCTTCTGATTGGCATTGATTTCTTTGGATTGAAGCAGGCCGAGGTTGCCAACAATGGAAGAAGACACAAAAACAGAAATGTGGATGTAGAAATGGATGAATGAATTGACATGTGCAAAAAATGTACACTTGCCAATCAGGGTAAATGGATGGAAGACTCTCACAAACAATGGCTGTAAATATGGTGGTGATATAGGATGATACTATGATGTAAGTTAAAGAAAATCAAAAAGAAAACGGTAAAAAAAACAGAAGGAAGAGAGGACTCTGTGTTGTCTTTCTGCAAGGCTAGCAAGAGCGGCCTCTGCGGCATCCAAGTGCGCCAGCACCAGAAGTGATTGATCCCACCATGGCTGAGGACTTGGCACTCAGACTTGAAGCTCTTGCATAGCTTGCTAAGGCTCCTGCCCCGGAGGGAGTGAAGTATGCACCGTTGAGCATCAGATCACCTTCTGATCTCCAGTTCCAGTGTTTCCACGCGTACTCGGATGTTTCAACTCTCTTGGTTACCTGTTCAGACCAGTCCCAATCAAACACATTCAGGCATAAGTACATCAAGGTAGGTTAGCTGGAGGGTATTAATGAAGAGTTACAGTGACATTACCTCCTTTGCGAAAGGATTGACAGGGGCAAGGTACCGATTTCCCTGGCTATTAATTGTGGGTTCGCCGCTTCCACCTATGGCATACATTTCCCAGTGAGTGTAGTCATTGTTCACCACATGGAAGTAGCCATGTCTGCACCTGAATTCTCACCAAATTTAGGTTCATTCAGTCTATGAGAATGGAGCTGCAGCATTAATTTCAGACATAAGTTAAGTCAGTATTAATTACCTTGGCATTCTCTGAATGAGACCCTCACCAAAGTGGTTGTAGGCAATTGTCACTTGCATCTGCTTGTCTCTCACATACGAGTCACTGTGACCCAACAGCATCACCTGTTTCCATATGCACACATTCCATTAATGGTTGGATCAGAGCAAGGTGGCCGATAATAAGGTGATTTTTTAAGAATCGCGTACCTCATTGTGGTGAGTGAAGTAATTGTTAGAGATGGTAATAGCAGTGGATCCCATGACAGCATCCACAAGGCCATCAGCACAGTTAGAGAGGGAGTTGTGATCGATCCAGATGTGGCTTGATCCGAATATGGAAATCGCATCTCCATCAGCCATTGTTCTCCAACCATAGTGTGAAGGTGAGCTTCTCACCATGGCATTTCCAGTTGGTTTGCAGTCGTGGATGTGCAGTCCATGGACAATAATGTTGGAAACAAACTGGATTGTGAGACACCCTCCATTAGCAATGTGGACGTTGGTTCCCCGGGCATCGATTGTTTTGAAGCTGTTCATGATCAGCTCCTGCTTCAGTGTGATCACCATATCACGCTTGAACACAATCCAGAGGGGCTCAGTCTGGATCACAGCATGGCGAAGAGTACCGGGCCTGGGATTAACAGCGTCGTAATCACCGGAATCAGTCACAACATAGTACCGGCCATCACGACCACCAATGGCATTGCGCCCGAAACCAATGCCACAATCTGCAAGGCGCTTCCTGTTCTTTTGCCAGTTCCGGTCACAACGCCAGCAATCATCAATAGGATTTCCAGTTCCACAAGAGAAAAATCCCAGCTTTCTTCTCTCAGTACTGTTTTTTATGCTCCTGTTAAATCCATTGCTTATTAGTATTCAAGCTAATAATCAAATTATCTAAATCATCAGATATTAAGCATGGGACATATTCACACTACACACTATTTTGAAAAATAAGCAAAAGCAAGGCCTGTAACAACATGTCACATGTTCCTGTCTGGCATTATTCTAGGCACAATTATTGTTCTGATTCAAGGCAAACTGGCAATAGGGATGCAAGAGAAAGAAAAACTTTTGCTTCATGGAGTGTCGGTGGAGGAAACTATTGCTCTTAAATTCGCTCCACTTTAACACCCATACACAAAAGTTGAAACCTCCGGTCAAAGTTTAAACTTTACACTGTAGAAACTCTAGTTTTGGTAAATTTATTGCTTGAAAGATTAATTCCACATCACATTAGAGAGAGACAAACAGAAATATGATAATGCAATCACGTGAGAGAGAAAAAGGAAGATAACATAAAAATAGGAATAAGAAAGTAACTAAGAAATTTCCTAATTGGATCAGGCTTCGTATATCTAGTTCATGTGTTGCTTTTGTAGCATGCACATGCACTCCCTACGCACATGAAATGAAATCAGATGGCCATATGCATGTGGCAGAGGACAACAGCAGTCAAATGATGCAGCTTTATTATACTAAAGTACTAATAAACATACTTTATTATACTAATAAACAAATATATGACTAATTAAGAGTCTCTCACAACAGATTGAAAAGGGATTTCTCCAAGACTCAGATAAGATTAAGAAACAACAATATTGCAGCCCAGGAAGCAACAGTGTCAAGAATGCATACCAAATCCCCAGATAAAAATTGTTCTATGGTTAAAAAATTACTGCCAAGGTCGGCTCTTTGTTAGTATAGAAAAAAGGACCCCAAGAAAAGAACAAACTCCACCAACAAGAAAGAGAGCATTCAGTTAATGCGAGTAAAAAAGGTACCCACATCTCCACCATGGATGCAATCTCCTCAGGATCCTCAACCGCGTGCCCACTTAAAGCTTCATCAACCTCTTGCAACCTTAACCAACACAAAAATACACCATTAAATTTCCACACTTCTCTTCTTTTGGTTTTTTGAGTACAAGGGTAGTATGGGCATTTCAATCAGCTGGAGGAACAGAACGACCGACATTAAGTGCAGTGTATCAAAAAGAAAGACGCGCACAACACCACCAAATGTGTGTAAGGTGGTGGAGGGAGCAGATGCACATTTAATGCGCTCCCCCACCACAAACGGTTAAAACATAATAACTGAAACATGAGCATTCTTGTGACGGAATACCAATAATGCCCCCCCCCCTCGTGGTGGATGCGGTGGGAGGTGAGGTACGGGGGTAATTCCGGAATGTGTGTAAAGAGTGTAAAAATCTGTTGGGGAGTCGGTAGGTTATTGGACAGAGGCAACATGGGCAGCAAAAAAGTATCCAATGGGGGGAAGGAAACTGGGAAGGGAATTTTCATCAACCAGATTAACGGCTGAGATCTTACGTTTGAGTCCAGAATCAGGGATCTTAACGGCAGTGGGGATTAATTAGAGGAAATGTTTTCTAATTCCTACACTACTGAGTCGAATCGGTGGGAAATTACCTGGCCGCCATTGTTGCGTTGTGCAAGCTCTGCAACTCCTCCTTGCTGGCGTCCTCACTGTAAATCCACATACCAAAATGAGCCGCATTTCAGAATTTAGCAGAATTAAACACTAATCAAAATTCTCAGACGTTTGCTTTCTCATGTCAACAAAAACAAATCACTGTAAAATGGCCCACATGTGCTTCGGAAAGCAATGAAATTCCTTATTGAGCTACAAAAACCGAAAAATAAATGTTGTTTCTGTGCTTTAAGCAACTTAGCAAAATGCTCTGCTTTCGAAGAACACGCAGAGAAAGGTGAATGCTCGGTGAGAAGAAGAAGAAGACGTCTAACCTTTTCTCCGGTGCTGCAAACTTCCATACAGAACCGGAAAAACCGACGGCGAGGACAACCACAACCGCCATCACTGCACACACCGAAATCACCAGCCTCTTCCCCATTGCAATCTGCAGCACACTCTTTCTATCTCTCTCTAAAATTCGAGCCTTCTCTCTCTAAAATGCAGAAAAAAAGAGCGAATTTGGAAAGACAGAGGAAACGGAGCAGGAGAGTCAAAGACGGTGAAGAAGAAGAGGAGAGACGCACACTTCTTACTAAGCACTACGCCCAACATAACGACCTCGGCCTTTTATAGACTGTTTATTCATTTAACGTTTCTTTTAACGGCCGTTTATTCCATTTCTCTTCGTTTTTAGACGTCTCTTTTGACGCCGCTTAAGCCCAATCTGCTTCACCGCCATTAATCATTAGTACTAATCTGGTTTGTAAATCTCCATTTAATAAATAAGCCTGATTTTTATGTTTATAGAGGCATTTTGTTTGAGTATTACCTTCCGTTTTCCAATTACAATGATTGGCTTTTATTTAACTTCAAATCAATAAATAAGTAATACTATTAAATCCATGCAAATTTAAAATAATATTATATTATTACTAAATAATAACTAGAGAAAAGTGCATTTTTAACACTATGTTTTACTCAAAAGTGTTAATATAACCTTCTAAAATTCGAAAGTGCAAACCTAACCATGGAATTCGTTGACCAAAATGTCAATGGTTAAATTGATCGAATATAGATGAAATGACCATTATACCCCTGAATTAAAAAAGAAAAAATAGGAAAAGATAATCTTAACCCTCCTTCTCTTTTCTCTTCCACCTCTCCCCTTCCCATCTCCTCCAAAACACCTTCTGCAACTCCAATTCAATCTAGTCCCTCTTCGTCTCCATGCCTGAAGTCAATCTCGACCTGACCCAGATCTAGTTCCTCTTGTCCCTATTCTACGTCATGTTCATTATCATCCCTGTTCTCTTATTGTGGCCACAATCACCTGCAACACATTCCACGAGTTCTGGGGTAGGGCAGTGAAGCTCATGCCCTCATTCAAGTCCACTATTTACTCGTTCCTACCTCTCATCGTCACTTATTCGTCTCCTAGATCATCCTGTCATTTGCATCCTCATCGCCGGCTACTGTGGAGGAGATTAAAGCGAAGATTCTATATGCTCATATATTCGTCGTCAGGTCTGATCACACACCTATAGTGTGGATTAATTAATTGGATTTTTTTTTACTTTTTTCCCTGTAAATCTAGGGTTTACAGAGGAAAAAAAAGGTGGCAAGTGTCGCACAGAAGCGTGAAGAAGCAGCCGTTACTTTCATAAGCAATTTCATCGCACCAAAATTCCTCGTCTAAGGTGTTGTGCAAAGGTGGCAGCCATGGGTATGTGTGAAGAGTACGAAGTATAGGGGTAGAATTATCACTACATTTTGGGATATATACCAATATAACCCTACCTACTTAAGTAAATACCAATATAACCCTCGGATAATTTTTATTGAAAAAACAACCTTAACTAGTTGATATAAGTGCCAATATAACCCTAAACCATTATTTCCGGCGTTGACCGCACATAAATAGACTAAAATATCCTTGGACCTAAAACTTAATAATGTTAGGACAATTTTACCCTCAAAACCACCACCTTCACCGCCAGGCCACCACAACCTCCAGCCAGCCCCCGCCACCACCCACACCTCCGGGCACCACTACCTGCACCGCCAGTTCACCACCTCCAACACTTCCAGCCAGCCTCCGCCCCCACCCGCCCCCCCCCCCCCCCCCCAACCCCCCCCCCCCCCACCC
>JAULKK010000001.1:2479638-2492158 GCA_032355705.1 Rubia peregrina | reverse complement strand
GTGCAGAATCCTGCATTCCAGCACACATTAAAATGTCCTTGGCATACCGTGCTTGCCCAAGAACTAAGCCGTTGGAATTACGAACAACCTCCAATTCCAGGAAATACTGTAAAGTTCCAAGATTGGTAATCTTAAAATCCTAATTAACCCGATCAATAAACTTTCAAATAAAATGACCATCATTCCCAGTATGAATAATGTCATCAACATAAACCAGCAAATAGAGCAAAGACACACCCTGAGAGAAAACAAATAAGGGGGTATCAGGAGAACTGCACACAAAATCCAGGCCAATAAAAAAGGTATTGAAACGTTGAAACTAGACACGGAGTGCTTGTTTCAAACCATAAATGGCATTGCATAGACGACAAACATGATCGGGACGCATGTGGTCTTTATAACCAGCATGCTGGTCCATGTAAACTGGTGAATCAAGAATGCCATTTAAAAAAACATTTTTGACATCAAGCTGTCTTAAAGGCCAATTGCGAGTGACAACAATGTATAAAACAGTACGAATAGTAGATGTCTTCACCACCGGACTAAAAGTATGATCGTAGTCAAAACCAGGTAATTGTGAAAAACCTTGAGCAACTAACCTGGCCTTATGTCGATCAAGTGAGCCGTCAAATTTATAATTCAACCGATACACTCATTTTGAACCCAAAAACATTAACATTTGAAGGACGCGACACCAACTGAGTATTCATCTCAGAATCCATAGCAGCAACCCAGTCCGGATCCTTGACCGCAGAACGATGACTACGGAGTTCATCCTTCGCTAACAAGACATTCAGTAAACCAGAAATATCATAATCGAAAAAATTCTTGTACCGTAAAGAACTAGTACGAGAACGAGTAGCCATCAGATGTCAGGAAGAGGGAACTAAAATCGGAGAGGGCATGGGACCCGAGGTCGGTGGCACAAGTCCAGAGGTGGTATCGGATCCGGTGTGCGTCAAGGCCATCGAACGATCAGGGGGCGCTGACTCGTGGAAGATGCAAACGGTGCCGACGGAGAGGAAGAGCTGAAACCGGTCCCCATCATCATTGCCACTACTCGAATTGCCGCTACTCCATTGCCCTCTACCACCGCCACCGTTATAGCTCCCACCATCGCTTCACCTGGTCAGCTTGTGCTGGTGGCACTGCTTCTGATACTCCATACACACGTAGATGCAACAACTACTAGAGAACGTACCCCACCACCCAGAGCGACAACGGCATCAACGATTTCTCCTCCTGTCTTAGCACCGGCACAGAAAATGACACGGCAAAAAATGCCACATTCAAAATCAGGTTGAGCGCGACGATCGGTCTCGATCACTCTGAGGAGTAAATATGCAGATACGATGTTTTTTTTAGAGAAATAAAATATATTCAAAATACATTTTCTCCCGCCCTTGATTACTAGTATTTGGAAATGTTTGACATTTATATACATTTTCATAATCAAGTAACCAAATATGATTAGTACAAATAAATGGTTTTGTCGAAGGGCCAAAATAGAAGTCATGGGGAACTTGTCACTAGATCGACCCCATTGTCTCCCCACCATACTATAGGTGCACATGGAAATAAATAAATTTCCACCATCCAAACGCATCTCATTATTGTTAATTTACATAATATTAAAAAAAACGCATCTCATTCACCACCCTTCCAATCCAATTCCAGCCAAAACAATTGGCTCACACACAAGTGATTGTGAATAATGACAATCAACCCTAGATTCTGGGATATATTATTAATCCCCTTCATTTTGTGACACGCAATCCTAATCTTCATCCAATCCTTACTTCCAACTTCCACATGCTTAGGAAATTTTGCTTTATAAAAATGAATATTCTTTCTCTGGCCCCGTCTCATATGAACCAAAATTAAATCAACCTGATTTGAACAAATAGAATTAATTGTTAACTTGATATTTTAATAAAAATAAATTTTAGTAAATTATTAATTAAGTTAAACTTGAATAATTACAATTAATTAAACTGGTCTAAATTGAACTGAATTAAATTATATTAAAATACAGTGAAATTAAAAATAATAAGTATATTCTTGGAATTATCTTTTCAATTTATTTATGAATCAGTTTAGTTTGGTCAAATTGAATTTAACTTAACTTAATTTAATCTAATATTAATGTATCATACAAGTTCAGTTTAGTTATTTTTCAATTTGAAATAGGGCTTTAGTTCATTTTTTTAAAGATGAAGACATGAAAATCCTGAATAGTCTAAGTTGTTTGAAAAGAATACTCCCTCTGTCCCAACCGAGTCTGCACACTTTATGATTAACTTTTTAAGACACGTTTGATCATAAATTTTATTTAATATACAAGCACCAATATCGTCAAGTAAAATATTGTTAGATTTTCTGCATCATCTTTTTTCTAAGTATCAAATCTTAATGGATCGTTAATATACGTAACTAAAGTTATCGCATGAGAAAGTTGACCAGCCTATATGTTATTATTCATAGTATTGAATTCTTATACTCTCTTAGAATAATTAACCATTTATACTTGCAACATAAAACGTATTTCCGTAGTGCATGAAGTTTTAGATTCCGATAACCATTTATACACAGAATTTTGAAAGACCTGATAATGAAATCAAAACAGTGACATAAGACTATAATATTGCGAGATACTATTTTCTTGAGTTTATTGTTTCATTCATCTCTAATGACTTGTTCTATCGTATGAAAACACCATATCTACACACAGGCCCAAGTAATTACTGAAATTTGTTAATGATTTAAATTAAATTAATCTGAATCAAACTAAAATTTAATAATAGTAATAATAAAATTAAATTAACTTTTTAAAAAAAATTGAACTAAAATTAAATGAGTCCGTCTCTTGAAAGATTATGGAAAGACCAAAGTTTAAACTGTAAATTTAAAGAAATTAAGATAAAATTTTTGGGTTGAATTAATCAGGTCATAAACTTTATAACTACTGCACGTTGCATAATAATTTTTTAATATTGCAACTAAAATATTTTACCTTTTTATTATTTTAATTAAACCTCTTCATTCCATAAGTGTATGCAAAGGTGATTGTTCCCTAGAATTTGCTATTTAATAAACTAAACCGATATATAATTAAGTTGAAATGAAATGAGACTTGATATACTAATCATAGGAAATTATATTGAGTAACATAGTACTCTCTATTATAGTAATTAGACGCAAATAATGATAAAAAGTATTGAAACAAACTCGTGATCGCATAACTTGATATGTTGGGTATGTTAGACAAGTAGTTGTATTTGGTTAGCAGATCAACTGCTAGTTTATACTACTAATTTATAAATTATATTTAGTAAATTGATCAGTTTTTCTTTTTTGAATAATTACACAGGAAGAAAGAAATAGTAATCAATTAAATACTCGACCTAGCATGTGTATCGCCATGTGCGAAGTGGTGGTACACCAGAGCCTATCTGCGTCCACAGAAATACAAGCACATCACCTATTTTCCCTTATTTCTCGTCACATTCATCTAATTATTTCTTTCGAATCCAAACTTTTCTAGCATTAAAATTTCTGGCTTCTCAATCTAAACACGAATCACGATATCCAGTTGAGATGTGCTTTTCAGTATCTGGCAGTATATATTTTCCCAACAACTCATTCAATTGAACTGTTTGCCATTGATATAAATCGTCTTCAATTCAGTGGGCTATATGCAATGGTGAAATGGAGTTAAGATGAAATACTAAGAAAACTCGGTTGCAAAGCATTTATAATGGCATATCGTGTTCGCCTTATCCGGGGGCACGTTAACATGAATTATTTGGGAGAAAAAAAGGATGTTAGGCATTCACATGCAAAGTGGAGGTCAATATATATACATGGCTGTATTTTTATGCTAAAATAAATGGACATGAATGTCATCTCCAATATACCTCTGTATTGTCTGCTAAATCATCGGGTCCTCCCATCCATTATCCAAATTAGAGGTGCAAACAACTCGAGCAAAACCCCGACTCAAACTCGAGGTAGACGAATACGAGCCGACCTCGATTATTAGGCGAGATCGAGCTCGATGTTCTTCATTCTTGTTCGATAGCCTCGTCGAGATTCACGAGTTTGTACTTATATAACTATATTATTTTTAATTTACAATTTTGTATATTTTAGAGGGTTGTATTGGCTCATTCGAAGGTAACAAGCTCAACGAGCCAATCTCACTTGAGCCGAGCTCGAATTCGGTCGAGTTACGAAACGAGGTCGAGCAGATCACAAATAATCGAGCATGAGATCGAGACAAATTTTCTGGGCTCGAACGGGCTTGAACTCGAACACGAATAAAGTAATTTTTTTGAGCTCGAGCACACCACTACTTGATCTCGACTCGGTTCGTTTACACCCCTAATCCAAATGAAGAGCACAAAGGTTCTGGTTGGCTCCGGGGTATTGATACTTGATAAATGTCTAGGGACGTCATGGAAAATTTATTACTATTTGCATCACAATTATTAATACGTTTTTCAACAAATATGTTTGACTGTTAATATGTTTACTTACGCTCTGTATAATAACAACAAATACAAAGTTGATATTTAGAAACTACTTATTACAACAAATTTAACAATATCATATACGATAATATTGTTGTTTATATACCTATTTAAATATGCGGTCAAAGTTTGATAGAGAATAGTACCAAAAAAATAAGAGTGCAAATAGAGTTGGTACGGAGGTGAAATGACGTAAATCCACATCAACACAACAAGCTTGTGATTGAGAGTCGACGAACAACCTCAGATTTTGTGCGGGGAAGAGAATGGCCAACAGGATTGATTGGCGAGCGGCAGCGGATGACAAGGTGATGGGCAGCGGTCACATGGAAGGACGAGAAATTTTTCCTGAAAAATACACAAAAAGGACAGATATAATGGACCAGAGAAGACTAATTAAAGACGGTTATAATGGACTAGAGAAGTCACGTTGTAGGTGACTTATCTGGTAGTGACTTTGATCATCACTGATCAAAGTCAGTTCCGAGAACCCATTTTAAATGGCCCAAAAACTGTGATTATTTTCAGCCTTTGATCACTATGTAGGAACTGACTTCCTCAGTAGTTCCGATTTGAAACTCGAGTTCTGAGTTCGAAACAAGCATAAGATCAGCGGTGACTGTTTGATGGTTATGGACTCAGAACTGCTGTCAGGTTCCGAATACGTAGCCATTTTCTAGCCTTTGTGTTTAGCTCCTAAATCGGGTGTACCTCTACTGGATTTGGATGCTTAAAAAGCAGTTTTTAAATATAAATAGTTCCGAGCCCGGTTCATTAATCGGTGTGTACGTTCTGAACTCTAAATAGTGTTTTCGGCTTTAGGTTATTGAATTGAAAAGGTTGGGGCACTAATTTCGGACTGGGAAGTTGATTGGTGAAACACATAAAAATTAGCGATTTCCATATATATAATATGGCCTAATAAAAGACCCATATGACAGCTCCAATTCAAACACGAATCTTTAGACTATGCTTACAAAGCATCAATCTAAGGATATGGACAGAAATCTAGCAAATTCTATTCCACAAAATACATGAAATGATCATTCTAACAATAAAAAAATCTATATAGTAAGCTAACAAAGCAACAATCTATAGATTGGAATAAAAAACTAGCAAATTTTATTCCACAAATTTCATGTAATGACACTATACATTTTCTTCCACACAATACTATTCCACTGGTGGATTTCTTATAGATAACGATCGGTAGTTCACCAAATACCTAGTCAAACAATTTCTTGCGATGCTGATGTCATCTTGCGAACACGGCTTGTGGTTGACCTTGAAAATTTGTGAGTATGATAATACGTCAAATATGACAAGTTAATATGATAAATAAATTTTCTTCTAGGAAGAATTACAACTCAAATATCACCTTATCGATCTCAAGGAAATCCACTCATACTTGTTGAATGCACTCAGCAGCGTATAGCCTTACGTAGTAGCCACACTCCCAAGTTTTTACTTGTTTCTTGTACTAATTGAAGGTAAATATTAGTAGTTTTAATTCTAAAATTGAAGAGTCTTATTAAAGGTTTATTTGGGTAGAAAATCACACCTTAATCTCGATGATGTCCAATCTTGCATTTGGATTTGAATCGACTGGATCATTGATCGACGCTACCAAAATTTTGATTAAGTTGTTCGATGGTTGGAAGTGCAGTGGATCCATCCAGAAAATCTACTTCTTCTCCAGGACAATAAAAATGAATTTCCAATGGTCCCTCCAAGACATGTAAATAAAGAACTAACGACAAAAAATTAGTTCTTAAATCATTTCTAACCATCGTCTCTCAATGTTTGGTGTGACGAAAAAAAAATTATATGTTCTTTCAAGACTCTTGTGGATGTAGTCGGTCTTTTCTTGGACTATAAAACCAATTTCTTAGGTCATGAGGGGGCACAAATATCCGACCCAACTCTTGCCTTTTAATTGTATACAAGACAAAGGTGTTTTAAAGTAAGAAATCTAATGGTTGAAGATAATACTTACAATAGGTATAACCATCACCTCTCAATGTATGGTGCGAAGAATAATTTTGTATATGTCCGTCCAAGACTCTTGCAGATGTAGTCGATCTTTTCTTGGACAGTATAACCAATTTCTTGGGTCATCAGGGGGTATAAATATCTGACCCAACTCTTGTCCTTTTGATTTGCATTGTGTTACATGTGCCTTAAAAGAAAAGTTGAAACATTAATTGTATACAAGACAAGGGTGTTTTAAATTAAGAAATTAAATGATTGAAGATAGTACTCACAGTAGGTAGAGGGACATTAGATTTTGGTTTACTTGCTCACACTTCCATAGGTCTTCAAATTCCATCCATAAGGCGATGTTGTCTCTCTTTTTCCCCGATTATGCACTCAATTCTGGAGAATAAGTACGTCAAGTTAAGTGGGTGGCCGGTGATCCAATCTTACAAAACCCTAACAAATTGATGTGCATCCTTAATTACCCATGCCCATGTGAGTGGAGATTTAATCTTTTTATCTGGTTGAACTACCAGTTTGGATGTCTTTTGGGGTGTGTCCTTCAAATTATTATTAGTTAGAGGGTCTGCATAAATCAGGCGACGAGGCCATAAGAGAAAATTTCCATGGGCAGGTCCCACTTGCTTATACCAGCCATCGAGAATTGGTAATAGGGCATGAGGACCAATGGATTCTCCAATGGCACCCGAGAACCTTCAGCAATTGGTAACGAGTAATGATGTTGCATTGCTTGGTGCAAAAATTGTGTTAGCAACATGGAGAGGTCTACCTTCCACACTTTGATTAATGTATAGCTCACAGAAGTTTGATTTCTACGTGAAATTTAAAAAAATAAATGAAAAATAAATTTAAAGACATAAACTAACAATCGAGATATTGAAAATATATATGTACCTTTTTGGGTGTCGACATGATCGCTTTGTCAAGGTTTTTGTCTTCATTTATTCATTTTAAAAGTTTGGGCTTGTGGTTAAACTCAACCTCCCCCAGTAAGTGGTGTGACCCGCTAGACGGTGGTGCCCAATAAGGTGTAAAATCATTTAAATTCTTGGGTATCGGAAGACCAGTGCGTTGGAATAACCTCTTAATCAAAATATCTTGTTACTCTATGCGCTTGTCTCGAATAAGAGCCTCTTTTTGCAAGATGTGCAATCTCGATGGTTTAGACCTATTATAAGACCTAGCAATTCTAAACACATCTATTTATGATAAGGAAACAACTCCCGAGTGATCTAATTTACCAGTTACTTTTTTGAGGATGTCAGTCTTACCCGTTGGAATGAATTTGATGGAGATGTCAAGATGACTACCACCATAAATGAAGATATTCCACTACTTGATCAAACATTCAAGTGTTATGTTTAGGATCCTCTAAATGACATGGCTGGACTGATGACAAGGTCAATAATGAAGCTTAGAGATGCGGCATTGAATTCTTTGATTGATCAACTTCATGATGAAGAACTCAAGACTAAATCGACTAAGGCTTGGATTAATTATTCAAGTTTGTCGATTAACTGGAGACATCGTGAATAACAATATACTCCTTTTGCCATCAGGTTTTTAACGAGGTAGTGTGATCTTTGTAAATTATTGTAACATGATTTTATTTTGGTCCATAGCTCGGTTATGTGGGCTTCCGAAGAGCTATTATTTTTTACTCAATCCATTCGGGTTTCGAAAATATGGAGTTTTTTTCTGATTAGAATTAGATTTGGTAATATTAGATAAGGTAATATTCTTCAAGGTTACTGGAGAAGAATTCGAGTAAAATACCCTTTATTTTTAAGAGATTTAGTTAGATATGGTTTTAGCTTCTTAAAGTTGTCGTAAGTCGATTCAGTTTCCATTTGTGATTAGGGTTTATGACAAAAATCCACCCTATAAATAGAGGGGGTTGGCCGAGTTTATATACAACCTTTTATCAATCATATATTCATAATTTTTTAGATATACTAATTTCTTGCGATCTTCTTCGTTGTTGCTTAATTCTGCCGGTTAATCAAGTATCAATACCTTCGATATGTGAAGTAATCCTGCGAGCTAGTTAGATTCACTTATCTTGAGCTATTCAAGATCCCGAGGGCTAGTTTTGATCAGTTTGTGCAGCTATACTAGGGTTTGCAAAATCCCTTGTTTAGTTAAAGATCTAAAATTCCGCAATCCAGAGTCTTTGCAAGAATATTCATATCAGAATTAGCCTTTCATTTGATTTTGTTTCAACTTAGCCTACAACCACGTACTAATTAAAATAAGTTGTACTTAAATACGATCAAGAGATGATTGAAGCAATATATAGAAGTTGTGGCCTACTAGTCGTTCCACAATTTGAATTACCAGGTCTTAATCAAACTGACCCTCATTGTTTTGTCGACTCTTTAGGTATTGATCATATATCTCAATGTCATCCACATTTATTGGTGTGGCTGATGACCTTGCCTCATCCTCGATTATGCCACTTTCAATTGCAAGTTTGACATCTTTTTCACGACGGTCATTGACCATTTGGATTGCCGCTAAAGCACAACCGCCATGGCTTTTCCGATGTGGAGTTTAATTCATTTTGAAAATATGTTGTTTATCAGGATGTCATAACTGAGTCATTGATAAAGAGGTGTTAATATAAATAACATTAAAATGGAAAGATGTGGACTAACGTTCCGTTCATTCTCCATTGCCCTATTCTTGTGGATCTCTCAATTTTCTGGTTGAATGTGGGTATATATTAACCATGGGCGATCTCCCTTCCTATTAGAGAATATGTAATCTCTGTATAGGGTGTATT
Source organism: Rubia peregrina (assembly GCA_032355705.1). NCBI lineage: Eukaryota > Viridiplantae > Streptophyta > Magnoliopsida > Gentianales > Rubiaceae > Rubia > Rubia peregrina. The sequence continues at coordinate 2,482,843 of JAULKK010000001.1, read as the reverse complement.
TGTGCTCGCTCTAACAATTGGATAATACATACATAATTTTCCTCCTCAAATCTTCCACGTCGAGAGAATCTATCTCAAATGGCCTCTACAAACAATTATATGGGTTATGATGTGAAAATCAAAGAGATAATATAGGGGTGTTTGTTTTAAGTGCATAATTTTAAATGCCGGTACCTTGCACTTCATACATAGGATGTCTTTATACTCTTTAGGCACCTCGTGCCAATTATCATACTTTATGTCCACCCTCGTCCTACCAACCTTCCCGACTCAACTATACCACTTTGCATGTTCCTCTGACAAACATTTACCCAACTTGTTGAAGATCAACAAGATCAACTCTTTCCTAGCCATTTGAAGTTCTAGTGTTCTACAATGAGTTTTTGTTATTCCCACCTCCTCCGACCCCTCCTCGTCTTCATCCTCGTTGGTTGTGGTAGCAGCATTTACATCATTTGAACGTGTGAGTTCATCACGTGCCCTTTTACGGGACATTTATTTATCTATATATCATATCAACATGAATGAGACATCAAGTTCAATTTTCAAAGACTGTGATATAATTAAAATCATTCCGGAAACCCTAGCCATGAAATTAAGAACTTAGGGATTATTGAAAAAGGAACATTGATAATGTACATACTAAATTTCTAGAAAATATTTCCCTTTGAAACTTTACAAGTGGATTTCTTTCTTCAACAAAGCCCAAAAAAATAAATAAATAATTCCCTTGAGAGGAATTCCACGCATTTATTTGGAATAGAGTGATATTTACCTTCTCATAAAATGAAGTGGATTTACACTTTTCATGATCTCCATTGCCTAAAACAATCATGAACACAAACCCTAGCTCCCCATTCTTCCCACTAGTTAAGAATTTTTGAGAATGATGAATTATGTATTAGATAACCTATGGTTTTTAATAGTGTTGATAATCGAAGAACGAAAATGGGGTGAGACTTGGGTAAGAATTGAAAAGGGGAAGAGAAGAGAAGGGTTTTTTGGGGAGAATATTGTGGTTTATATATCTATTCAAATATGCAGTTAAACTTTGATAGGAAATAGTGCCAAAAAAGTAAGAGTGCAAATAGAGTTGGGACAGAGATGATAGAACGTAAATCCACACCAACACAGCAACCTTGTGACTGGTAGTTGACGAACAACCTCGATATTTGTGCGGGCACGTGGAACGATGAACGGAATTGACTGGCGACCAGTGGCGGAGATTGGCAACGAATGACGGCGGCGATCACCAAGTGGCGACGGATGACGAGGTGATAGGCAGCAGCCACAGGGAAGGATGATAATTTATTTTTGGAAAAAACTTTTTAAAAAAGGTAGGAATTTTAGAGAAACATATATGATACTGTAATATAGTGTAAAATCCACACTCGTTAATTGTGGTTGTGTCTATTCATGCATAGTGAGTACAAATTATACAAGATAGGGTCATGCACAAAACATGATATTACAAAAATCAAATTTAAAAAAGAAAGGTATTCTTTACTTATCTTGCTTCTATACCATTTATAGTGGCCCCTCCCTACACTTGAAGCATATGAAATGTTCACCTTAGACCTCCCAATTTAGTAACTATACATGAGCCTTATTTTTTAAAAATAAATTACTGTATAAATTAAAATTATTAATAAATATTAACTGCTCCAATTAGCTACCTCAATAAAAAAAATCCTTACCCGAGGTCCCATTTTATAATTATTACATACCCTATATATTACATAAGAGACCTTTTTTCTTAAATTTTCTTCAGCCTCTAAAGTTTTAGCGTCTGCCCTGCATTTATAACTCTATTAGGAGGGAGTAATTTTTATACTGTATATTTATAATCACCATTACAATAAATAGTGAATAATATACTAAAAGGAAAACCTTGTCATCAAGGTTATTGAAAATGCAATTTTTTAGTTTAAAATGCAATTAAAGGTCAAATGTATAAACTAAGGTGTTTTTTATGAATATTAAAACACATTAGGGATTGAGTCTGTAAAAGTCAATTAAATTCTATCCCAATTCCATCTTCTCCTCCCAAATTCAACCCTAACCATCACAACTGCAACTCTTGTAGCGATCTCCGACAGTTCTGCATAGCCATCATTATCGCACAGAACTTCGGCATCCTTATGGCCACCTTCACGCTCTTCAACTCTCCCCTTCCAACTCCAACGCCCATTGCTAAAATATCCTCATTCGACATGGCTGATGACGCGTATGCCTGCTGCTGGTCGGAATCCCATGACTCCCTCATCATCACTGATATGTTGTACTTTTTATAGCATAACTAGTAATTATTAGTATATTTTAAATTAAATTAGACATATACTGTACATTCTAATTCTATAATTCAAACCTATTGTGAAGAAGTAAAGAACCAAAGGAACTAACAATATTATAAAGACTGAGATTAGGATGAAGATCGAAAGATATACTGTTGATTTCAAAGTTTAAAATTGAAGACAAAGAAGAGAACATCCACGACCTATGGAGGGCTGCGGGGAAGCTACGACTAGGTCGTGGTTCCGGTGTGGGCACTATTCATCTTTAATTTTTTTTAAATTTTGTTAGGGTTATGCAAAATATTGAGTGATCAATATCCAACATTTCAATTCACTTTCTGATTGACATACATCAGTTAAGCGTCCATTAAATGGTAGCATAAATTATGTAAGTTTACAAAAATTATGCCTTTCTTGTAGTGCTATCAATTCGGGTAATCGGGTTAGGTTCGGGTTGAAATGGGTCGGGTTGAAACGGGTCAAGATCTGTTTTCGGGTCGGGTCGAAATGGGTTTGGGTTGGAACGGGTTGAAGTCTAGCAGACGGGTCGGGTCGGGTCAAAACAGGTTCGGATTGGAACGGGTCGAAGTCTATCAGACGAGTCGGGTCGGGTTGGGTTGGATTTGAACGGGTTCGGGTTGAAACAGGTCTAAGTTTGTTTGTTGGGTCGGGTCGGGTTGGTCCAGGTCGGAACGTGTTGGAGCTGAGCCGAGCCGAGTCTAGCCGAGTCAGAACGTATATTATCAAATTTAATTTTGTTGTTGCTAATTTCCTGACTCACCAACTCCAACTTGTTTGGAATGACCTAACTGCAAAAATTAAAAACTTCACTCATTACTCCGAATTGAAATCAGCTCGAACGTAATGTTGCCATATCTACTCCCATTGTGTTTTCCAATTCCGTCATATAA
>JAULKK010000001.1:2414131-2429948 GCA_032355705.1 Rubia peregrina | reverse complement strand
GTGTACAGTAAACAGCACCCGTGAACAGTGATGCTGACAAGAATTAGAAGCCATGTTAGGCTGTAACCTTTCCCAACAGATTCAAAAATTTTGGTGGCAAAATTTCAAATTACAGAGCCAAAACAAACAAAAAATGTAAAATTTTAAATTGCAGAGCCAAAACAAACAAAAAATGTCAGGATCCAAAATTACAAAAAATGGAGCCAAAAAACTTAAAGCTACAAAAGGTAATCCTGCAAGACTTCTCCTCCCTCTGGTCCTCTATATTTGGCTCACTTTGAAATGACACACTTTTTCCAAAAAGTTAAAGGAGTGGTAGAAATTGAATTGAGAGTATAAAAAGTAAAATGTGTGGATGAAAATATTCTAGGATTTACCAAAAGGGAAAAGAGACATAATAAAAAGACTACTCCATAATGAAAAGTGAGACATTATTAGAGGACCGGAGGGAGTATATATACACATCAAACATTCATTATCCATGTCACAAAAACACAACCACAGCCTCTCAGATTTGAAGTTCATGCCAGTTCCACATTTAAACTTGGGTCCCGCATTTATTTTTCTTCATGAAGCCTGGGGTTGTGATGGTTGGTCGGAACTTGACCGACAAGGAAAGGCTACAAGTATCACAATTTCTTGTTCAAAATCATCAATATGACATTTTGCGCCACAACAAGAGGCTGGAAGCAGCAGCTCGATGGGAGGTGTCAATCCGCACCATCATCCTTTTGTGGGAAAGGGTGAAGCAACAAATAGCAAATGGTGAAACTGTGACCGAAAGATCTAGGTGTCATGGCCGTCCTGGTTTGGGTAAAAAAACTCATAGATATTGAAGCTTTAATGGCCCTGCATGTTAGTAGAAGGCGTACCTGCAGAGACACTGCAGTTGGGCTGCACATCAGCAAAAGCTCAGTTCATAGAGCTGTGATGAACAAGGAGATAAAGAGCCACACAAATGCAGTTCATCCAGTTTTGACAACAAAAACTAAGTTAACAAGGCTTGAATGATGTCTTTCAAAACTGGAATGCAACATGCAATTCAGAGACATGCACAATGTAATCCACATCGACGAGAAGTGGTTCTATCTTACGGAGACAATATCAAGGTACTTACTAGCACCTAATGAAGAAAAACCATATAGGACCAGCCAAAATAAGCATTATATTCCCAAGTTGATGTTCCTTTGTGCTATGTGTAGACCTATCTTTGATTTTGAGGTTAATGTCATGTTTTATGGTAATGTCATGTTTGATGGTAAAATAAGAGTATTTCCCTATACAAATCGTATAATAGACAAGCATTCTAGCATAAGTAGGCCTAGGGAACCATGAAACTTCATCCAATTAAAAAGGTTAATAGAGAATGCATTAGAAAGAAGCTGATATACGAGGTTATCCCTGCAATCGAAGCTAAGGGGCCCACTTGGGCAAGCAAAAACATATCATTACAACAAGATAATGCCCCATCCCATATTTTAGCAGATGATTATGAATTCCTAGCTACAGCCCATTCAGATGGATTCAACATTACAATGGTGTGCCAACCAACAAAAAACCCTGATTTAAACATCCTAGACTTGGGGTTTTTTGCTTCTATCCAAAGCCAAAGGAACTTAGAAGGTTTATTAGGAGCTGTAAATGATGCATTTGCAAGAGAATATCCTAGAAAAATAGACCTCATTTTCCTTTCCCTTCAGCATGTTATGCTCGAAATTATGAAATGTAGAGGGGGAAATAATTTTAAGTTACCACATATGGGGAAAGACAGATTGAGGAGGTTAGGCCTACTACCACACAATTTAATTGTTGATTCAGAAATTGTAAAGGGTTGTTTGGAGGATATGGTTGCAATTTGGAGGACAGGGAAGGTTCGTGATCTACTGTTAAGCATGGAGATGGTCGGTTAAGTGATGCAACAAAATATTTTGGAGGGTTGTGCTTCTAGAAATCAGTTTTCTAGGGTAAACATGCATTTTGGTTTTCGGAGACATGTTTATAGGGAAACCTTTTGTAATATAGGGACATTAGTTTCCCTTTTTGGTTTAATATGTAAAAGCTAATGCATATGTCAGTTAAAAGAAGTGTATGGAAAAAATTCGATGCAGTGTGATTAGTTTTAAACCCCAAGTCAAGAATGCTAAAACTGAAATCAGAAATTTAATGCATCAAATGATTGAGCACACCATACAAACTTGACACAATGAAGTAAAAATCACATTTAGATGCCATCCTAATGTTTCGTTAACCAAAACATGGTTGCTTCTATGTTGTACAATATGCATTATCATCACTATAAGCTGCAGCTAGGACTAGAATCATTACAATCTCAGGCTATTTTTTCAATCATATCAATGCCCCGCCAGGATGTTAATGGTTTAAGAACCAACATACATGGATGCATATCAATATGCCCCGCCAAGATCTAAATGGTTTAGAAACCAAAAGGCATGGCTGCATATAAGGTAACCTCATACATCACAGCTTCATCATCGATTGTTTACCAATCAGGTTATGAACCCATTACATGCATGACTGTGATTGTTTTCAATATGCCCCACCAATTTCATATAGTCAAAAGACAATGACACTAGCTTCATTTTATTTTAACACTCATGGCTCACAGATTTAGACACAAGGAGCTACATGTACAACATTTAATATTAATGATAAAAATATACATATAGCACAACAATCAGCGCAATATGGTTCAGTAAAAGTGTCCAGAATTAACACATTCCAGAATTGACAGAGTCCAGAATTAACAAAGTCCAGAATTTCAAGCAGTCCAAACAGTTCAAAATTAAAACAGTCACAAAAAATAATACCATTCCATAGTTTCAAACAGTCCACAGTTAAAACAGTCCAAAATTAACTAATCGAAAGCATTAAGCACTATCCCCCAATATGATGTTACATCTGCCCATAGGGTTATGACTCAACATCATCCAATTCAGAGACATGGCAAGCAGTTTCAACATCCAAATCAGTTGGGACCTGCATTGATTAGGAAAAAAAGGTCAAGCAGTGAAGATATAATATAAAGCATAGATAACATTCAACCATTAAAAAAATTAAGTTCATGAAATATACAACCTGATTTGGCAGCCTTGCTCGCCTTTGATTTTTCCCTTTAGGGCAAATCCAACCATCGGATTCCATAGCAGACAAATCACAGATACCATACTGGAAATTCCTCTTAGACTGTTCCCTTTTAGGCCAATGTTCAAGAAAATAGCAAGAACCAGGGTTCACCGAACTTCATGCTGTGATAATTTGCAGGCTCAATGTCAGGGGGCATCTCAGGGCTTTCAGACCCTTCACGATGTAAAGTTTTTGGCCATTCAAACTGGGACTCAGAATCGTCTGAGTCCAAAGGCCATTCAGAAAAATGAATGGGGCTGAAGTGAGTTGTAATTGGTATTTCAGAACAGGTATCACTCCAGCACAGGGAGTCAAATTGGGTTGTGAATAGTGGTTAACATCAGATGGGGTCGTATCAGTGACTGTCGAGGGTTTGTTAAGGCTACTGATTACTTGGCCAGCCTTAACCCAATCACGGCTTCCCATTATGAGGATCACATGCAGTGAATATGTAACTGAAGAAAAAAAACAAATAAATAATAGACAACACACTAAACAGAATGGGACAGAACTCCGGAGAAACACAGAACAGTCATGGTCAAACACATGAACACGAAGGTAAAAAAACTACTAAAACCAGAGTGAGACGAATCCTAAAATGACAATTAAAATAAAACTAAACCAGAGTAACACAACAGAGTTAAACACAAGCAAGCATAGTTAAAAGCGGTCAACCTTGGGCTGAGTTAAAGCCAGTGAAACAAACGATGAAGACAGACCAGAGTTAGGGCAACCTAAATGAAAAGCACGAATATGACCAGATTTAGAATAAGGAAACGGACATGCACATGGAGTTAGATATTTTTTGAAGAATAGTAATGGACATAGAGTTCATTGAGGTACGAAAAAACACATTTATACCATTCATCTAAAAATTTGAAGCCGTAATACTTACAGATCTGGGAAATGTAACACAAAAAATGTCAACAGCAAGAACCCAGAACTAAGGTCACAAAAAAGCAAGTCAGCAGCAAGAACTCAGAGATGAGTTCACAAAAAACATCAACCCAGATCGATAACCAAGATCCACCCGATTTAAAAGCTCTAGAGTCATGCAAATCGTTGGAAACCCATAAACAAAAACACAGTTTTAAACAAAAACCGGTACACTAACTTCAACAGGGCATAAAAACAACAGATCCGACACAACTAGGGTTTACAACTGCAGATTTGACCATTTCAAAAAAAAACAGATAAACAACTCATGAACACAACACACAACAGAAGACTAACCCACATCCAAAACCTAAATTAACACAGCATAAAAGTTCAATAATCATGCACATCGGTCGAAAAATTGAAAAAATAAACTAGTGTTGTGGTAAAAAAAACCATTTCCAAACAAGGGTTTTCATCAAAATCGAGAATGGGGAAAAGGGTTTTCATTAAAAAAAATGAGTTCATTAACGTTCAATTTTCAGAGAGAAATGGAGGAGCTGTGAGTTAGAGCTACGAATTTGGAAGAGAAACAACTACTATAGGTTTTTAAACAAATTCAAAGAGGGATCATAGCAGATGGAGCTTTGGGATGGAGTAAATGGAGAGTAAAGATTAGCGTTGGGGAGTGAATAAAGTGGGAGCATTGGGGAGTGAGTAAAGTGGGAGGGCAGCGTTCAGTCTTCACGTGAAGACAAAGGGATGCGTACTAACCAAGCGCGCGAAGGTTTTGGGCTTGACATCTCAAAACCTTTTTCCATAATCAGCATTTAATTAGTCCAATGGTCCAATAATTTCTGCCAACTTCAAGGACAATTTGGACTTGTCGGTCCAAGTCAAACAGGCTGAATTTGACAAGTTTCATCTTGTGCAGTTTATGGTGGGACAATCCAAAATGAAAGTGTGCTATTTGAGTTACGCGGAGGGAGTACAAAAGAAATTGTGCTTGGCGATACAAGTAAGATAAAATGAAGGTTTGGCGACAGAACCCAATCAATATAACAATGAGCTGCTATCTTCAAAAACCTCTCTTAACCCCCAGCCTCAATTTCTTCCTTCTCCCCACAAACCCGCCTCAAAAATCAAACCTCCATTTCCATGGCGGTGGATTCAGCTCCACTACTCCCTCCCCCTCCCTGATTGCTGCTGCTGTAAAGGGCTCTTCAGGAATGCTGTCTGCAATCGGCAAGGCAATGGAGGAAGAAGAGGAGTACAGAAGGGCCCGGTCGGAGGTGCAGAAGAAGAGTGTAAATGCAGAGGGGTACGCGGTTGAAGGGATCTCCATCGGCGGCCATGAAACCTGCATTGTGGTGCCTCAGATTAAGTCCGCTTTCGATATCGGGAGGTGCCCTTCTCGAGCCATTCACCAGAACTTCTTGTTCATTACTCATGCCCATCTGGATCACATTGTAAGCATCCCTAATTGTATGAAGAAGTATGATCGAGCTCAGTTTCAAGATAATTGTTCAATTTGGTATTTTCAAGTTGGGATTTTGATGTTATATCCTTAGCTGTTAACTAGGTGGCATTTCCATTGATTCAGGGTGGACTTCCTATGTATGTTGCTACGCGTGGTCTCTACAACTTAAAGCCTCCTACGGTTTTTGTTCCGCCTTGTATTAAAGAGGATGTGGAGAAGTTGCTTGACGTCCACCGGTCTATGGGGGATGTAGAGCTCAACGTTGATTTGGTTGCTCTAGAGATAGGTATGCATCCTCCATTTTATAGAGTTTACGTTGTTTTCTATTGATCCATGCATGACTCATGCTGTACTCAGGGGACACTTATGAGATGCGGAATGATCTTGTTGTTCGGTCATTTAAAACTGACCACGTTATTCCTAGCCAGGTAACAACAATCACCCTTTAAATTATGGTTCTGCAATTGTATTATGTAAATGTATATCTATGACATGGTTATTTTAAGACATGGAATCTTTCTTTCAGAGTTTCAGTTGCTATATGCCTTGTAGCAATACCATTCATGTGATTTTATGGACACAAGAGATAAAATTGAAATAGCAACATTACCTGCGAGCCTGGCATATATTGATGGAGCAATGAGGAATGTCTGCAGTGTCAGAGATTTGTTTGCAGCATAACTGAATCTCTTTTTTATGGGCGCAGGGTTATGTCATTTATTCTGTCAGAAAAAAGCTAAGGAAGCAGTACTCACACCTGAAAGGACAACAGATTGAGAAACTGAAGAAATCAGGTGTTGAGGTTTGTTTGTTTAAAAATGAAAACAATGGTTTTACATTTTGCTTTGAAATTTTGCTTCACCTGCATTTAATATGTAAATCATCCATACAGATAACTGATACCATCTTGTGCCCTGAGTTGGCATTTACTGGAGACACGAGATCTGATTTTTTCCTCGATCCACGGAATGCTGATGCTTTACGGGCAAAGATTCTTATAACTGAAGTAAGGCATTTCATCTACTAAATTATTTGATGCATCTCCTGTTAGATGTTTCTTTGGGGTATGACAGTATTGTCTTTTGAATGCTGTCATAGTTTAGTTATTTTTGGTTCGATGTCATGATGATCAGTCTGTTTCTTATGTTTGGGCTATTAATCTACTGGTCAGTGTTGGAATTCGTATGTCTGTCTTCTAATAGTGACTGATTTAAAATTGTACTCTGGAAAAGTAGCCACTTTTACAAGTTCTCAGTTATTTTCTAAATGCTCGCTCTAGTCTGTATGAGATAATTATCAAGATTTAGCACCTGTGTCTGTAAGATCTCCGTTGACAGTTTCGTGTTTAGTATTTTGGGAAAAAACTGTGTTTGTGTATAGACACAGGATCAGTATAACACAAAACTACCGGCACTGTTTGACTAGGGAACTGTTGCTGTTTCAGAGGTCTTATTTGATTGGATGCATTCTCAGTTGTCACATGAGATGAATTTTGCTCCAATACCACACCTCATACTTCTTAAAGCCTCAAAACTGTCTTTAACTTTTGTTCAAATAATCCTTAGGTGGATTTTTTTCCTTCCCATTGACATATTCTGGGATTAATACTTTTTTAATTATTAACAGGCGACCTTTTTGGATGAAAATGTCCCTGTTGAACATGCACGAGATCATGGGCATACTCATCTATTTGAGGTAATGGAAATTATAAATCAATATATTTATGGTACAAAGGGCATTTCCTTGTCTAATCCAAAATCCAAAATGCAAATAGTGGTGTTCTTAGAAACTACAGAAAAGTAGCATGGCCTATACTAATCTTTTCCATCTAGGAAAGGTTGCTTCTTTTTTCTATTTTGTTAGTTAATGATAATGCTTACCATCATTTGTGCAGATTATGGAGCATGCTCAGTGGATTCGGAATAAAACCATTTTATTGACGCATTTCTCTCCCCGCTACAGCATTGAGGTAAATTGTGAATTGAGAGTGTGCCCAAGATCAATAAATGCAATCTGTATCAGATTTTCATGCTTGAGTGTTTTAATAGTCCGCTTGTTCAGTGACCTGCTTGTTTTCCCTGTTGTTCTCCTTTTCTCCCTGTATTTCCCTTTTCTTTGTCCCCCTACTGCTTTGGGTACCTTAGCTATGCTTACTGGCCTTTCCTGGGGTGTGTATGGCAGAGCTGTGCTTATAAGCAAAACTGGCATATTTTGGCTAAATTTAAACCAGGGGGTGACCAGCTTCTGCTCTTCGCTTTGCTTATTTTGGCTAATTTTAAACCAGGGGGGGACCAGCTTCCGCTTTTCCCCAAAAAATAGGTTCTGCTTCTTAAATAGCACTTTTTAGTTCTTTATCAAACACTAAAAAGGTACTTAGCTAATTTGCTTATAAGCAGAACACCTATAAGCCCAGCCAAACGCACCCCTGTTCAATCTCTTGGTTTATCGAGTATCGCTCTTCTGTGTGTCATTGGCTGGAAAACGGTGGATTTGGTTGGGCTAATATTTGTTGTTCCCCTGAGATTTTTCAAATTTCTTAACATACTGCTCAGATAAAAGAAAGGAGTGGACAAAAACATAATCAATAAACACTCCCTTTGTTTCCTGTTTCTAGAAACAAGATTTTTATGTGGAACGTAGAGTAATAAAATTGCCTAGTCTGATGCAAATGCTCCTCGGCGAGTTTCAGGACATTCGTCAAGCTGTCATGAAATTGCAGACAAAGGTGTCTGCAAAAGTAGTTGCTCTAACAGAGGGTTTCAAATCAATGCATGCGCAGTGAGAATCCCCGTCTCCCTCTGTGCATCGCTATACCGATGGTAATTATTTACCAGTTCTTATGAATTATGATCTTCCTTTTGTCTTGTGCGTGTTTCCTTCTTTTGGTTAATCTCAAGTAAACAAATCTTCAAATCTGGGTATTAGTTAAGCATCAGTTAGTGAAGGGCATAGGAATGTGTAGGGATGTTTCTAGCAATAAGATTTCTCCAGGGGCTCGATTTGTGGCCACGTTATTGCATGAAATGAAGCGTCGTGGAGAGGATTGGCGCTTTGGGGTTATATCAATGTGTATAGATATGTTCATCCGTAATCCCACTCGAATGTGCTGGGTTTCTCCCGGAACACCTGAGGCTGTTGTTGAATCATATGCTTAAGTCACAAAATCGAATCGAATTTGAAGGCACGGCAATGGGAGCTCTATGGTTGTTCTAACATCATATTGCCTGCTTATGATTCTCCCTTTACTGAGTTTTAAGGCTTTTCTACCCTGCTAGAATGAGGCTGATAGAATTCACATTTAGATGATGAAGAAAAGAAAAGGTGCCAAAATGCATCTTCACCCCTTCTAAGCAATTTAGCACAAAATAAAAATTTAAGAGAGCACAAAAGCTCTCAAATTCCATTTTATGGAACCATCAGTCACGACTTTAGGGTCATTTAATGAGGATTCACCGTGTGATGTATACTCTTGCGAAAGATGTAAGATTTCACATTCTCTTAAACATGATCTCCATCTTCTACAAGGTATTTTGCTCAAAATCTTTTCAATCGAGCTACCACATCAAGTTAAAGCGCTCACTTCGATTTTGCAAGGTCCTGCGACCAAGAAAATTTTATGATCAAAGTTGCGTAATCTTCACAAAATGAACGATGAATCTTATGCATGGAAGAGGTGGCCTGTAAGAACAATGACACGAACAGGGAGTAGGAGTAGGATCCAGAAAAGCTTGAGTTGAAGCTGTAGCCATTTTCAAAAATTAGTTTAGGGCAAGCCAAGCAATGAAACTTCTATCATCAATAGTCAAGAAAATCCGCACAATCTTGTTCAACAGCGTTTCACAATCTGCTACTACCATTAACAAGTGTCATGCCATCATTCTCATGAAGAAGAGTCAGGATCTTCAAACTGTAATTTCAATTTCATGTTTCTCCCCAATCCTGTAAAAGGATTGACGAACTATCTGCAGGACAAAAGTTTCAGCACCTAAGCTAGATGGAACTTTTGGGATCCTCAGTACCCTGCATATGTGAAATTTCGCATCGACACAAATGTTGGATCTCGACATAATCCAGTAAGTATGGCCATTGTGAATCCAACAAGATCAAACGATTCTATGTTATGAACTGGCCAGGGCGGGTACTACTACGAAAAGCCTATTGACTACCTTCCTGCAACCATGTATCTTCCCACTCCAGAAATCTAAACTAGACATGAGAACACTCAAGTTATTGATGACTTGCAAACTGGGCAAGATGTTTTCCTCCTCAGCCATGGATCGATGCACTGCAGATTGTCAACAAAGCTTCAGATTGGTTGAGCTGTTCAGATTATCGAACATATAACGAAGAGATCTAAGAGAGGGGATGCATGCTTGGGAAGATGATGCACTTACATCTTTGTGAAACTTGTGAAGGCAAGGAAGATGGCGTATAACGTCCCCTATAGTGGGTGTGTCAAGACATACGGCACAAGCTTCATCGAAGTTTTCACTCTGGAAAAACGAAGCACAATAATGGTCATAATTACACGGTTGTAGAGTTGAATGATACCCTACTGCTATTCCATTTGTTCATAAACAATTACTCAGCAGTTTTATAACGATTTAATAGTTATCCTAAAATATGAAGTGTAAATGAGTACAAAGACATTAAGTAGGTTACCTGAATGGTTGATTGGGGCAAACCATTAATCCGAGAGGCAGATGCACCACCATGTTGGTGGTTATTCTCATCAAGAGCCAATAACATCTCATAGTCATTCCTGGACCCAATAAAGCACCGAAATTAGAGGGAATGTGGAATTAGAAAGGGTTCAGAGACATGAGATCTGATTTTCATGGATTTACTAGCATAGGTCGAGAGTGAACATTTTTTAAGTTGCATGGCAGACTAGAAAAAAGAACAGTTAACGATATAATACCAGCTTACATCCCAAAATAGTTTCATGAAAGGAGAGTAAAAGTCTATTTCTGTAGAATCGAAAGATGAATAAAAACTCATTTATCTCAAGATACCTAAAGGTTTACAAAAGAAACAAATCTATATAAGTTGGTTAAGAACACCTCAAAGTATTAAACATATGGGAGAAGAAAACATCAATTCTACTTATACAATTGGTTACGTCACTTGAACTAAGAAATGAAAGCTAAGAATCATTCACAAGGATGAAACACTACAGCACTACAAATAAATATTCAACTCATTTTGCACCAGAATATCATCATTTTTTTCATTTTGAAATTAGAACCACATTCCCCTTCAGTGAGGACGGTCAGCAGAACATTAATCATGAGTCACTATAAAAAGGGCAACCTGGGGCTACGAGAGCTCCCACTATGTGTGGTGTCCATAGAAAACTGGGCCCACGTAAGCCTGATATGGATATCCACCTCTGCATTTGCAAGAGGCTACTTCCAAGGCTCAAACCAATCACACGGCAGCAACCAAGAATCCCCTTCAGTCAGGAGCCATTGATAATTGATTACATTAAACAAATAAATAAAGACAAGAAGAAAAATACATAGAAGAAGCACAGAACAATTGATCTCCATCGACCTTGACCATAATTTATAGTTTATAAATTAGTAACATTTAAGGAAACCATCTAAGGGCAAAAAAGCATAAACGTGATGAAACAAGCATCAAAGTCTTGGCCGATTGCCCTTTTAAGTGATATTTCTGAGATAGTTAATTTTCATAAAATTCAAGGAAAGCTTTATCACCTAATGATCAATAATTCAACGGTCACCAAAAGGAAGGGCATGGAAAGCTTTTATTATATATCTTACTCATTGAAGTCACGTTGGGTTTGAAGCAAGTTATTATCTACTCCCATATCATCGATAGCCTCCAATGCCTCCAAAATGTGCATTCTCTGCATCGCATAAAGTGGGGATATTAGAACAATGAGCACGATAATCACTTAAACTAAACAATGTCCAAGCAAATGAGAACATTTAAAATGATGACACAAATTGCATCAGGTATTCAGGAGGCAATATAAAAGCAGATCAATCGTAATCAGCACAAATAACAGTAGATCAACTCATAAACCATGATCTCCCTTTCCATTTGCAGATGTAAAAATCTACGATTGCTTCTTTTCTTCTGTCATAAGCATCATCACGTAAACCATGCTCTTCCTTTCCATTTCCTCATAGTATAGAACCATCAGGTTTTTTAATAAACTGTCTCAGATTTCTTTTCAATATGATTGCCCTTCATCATTTTTTCTTTCTTCTTTTTCTTTGCGTAGGCTTAGTTATGCATGCAATCCTCCAGACTCTAGAGTAACACGTAGGAAACAATGAGGGTTCACATCAACACATCTAATGGTTCTATAAGCACACAAATAATAAAGTAGTAATTATCCTATGTAAGTTCTGAATGAGTTTACTCTGCAACATGCAATGACAAATTGTCCAGAATAGGAAAAGAACAAGGCACACCATTTCGACATCCATTTCTCTTGGGAACACGGAACCTCTCTCTCTAATAGATGCTACCGCACGAGGACGTCCGGGGAATCGATTTCTCCATCTGGTCATTCTGTTGACATTAGGAGCTCGAGGTTGAGAGACTCTGCGTGAAGGGGTAGGAGATGAGCTTGCATTTGGCTGTCTGGATGAGCTTGCTGCAGATGACCTTCTCTGCATAACAGAATTTACAAGGAAGTGTAGTCACTAACTCACTCAGATAAACAGATTTACAGATTTGACTCCATCAATTGAATTCAAAGAGAACAGATAAAGTATTACCTGAAGAAAAATATATTCCTAGTGTATTCATAATCCTTAAAAATAGTGTTTTATTCCTCAAAGTCAAAGCATTCAGAATGTTGCCGTAAATTAAATCCAAGTAGTACTGTTGGGTTTCTAGTATCAAATTATCCATAAGCTTCACAACCCAGTTACAAAGTGAATATAAAAGATTTGAATTTTGATAAAATGCTCATATAAGACCAGAAAGTACCACAGTCACTTACAGCATTAGATCCATTTCTACCAGTTCTCCTGGAGAAACTGGGTGGTAAGTCATATCCTTGCTGCAAGGCCATTTCAAAATGTGCATGCATCTGTCAAGAAAAGGAACAGTTAACACTACAGATACAAATCAGATACATTAATACGGATTTCATTTGTTAAAAAGGAGGTATTACCTCACTAGCATCGGCACTAGGTCCTTCATTATAAAGTTGCTCTTGAAGTTCCCTGGCCAGAATTTCATCAGCTTCCATCTGTTTTGCCAAAGCATCAGCATCAATACTATTGCTACCTTGATTGATAGATTCACCTCCTCTAGCAGCAGGACTACTCTCATCAACTTCAATTACTGGCACTTCAGAATTCAAGCGGGTCCTACTCCTTTGGGCATTCCCGGAAGAGCCAATAATCACAATATCTGGGCTATCTGAGGCTGCTCTAGAAGATTCACCATTCCTACTTGATGTGAACTGCTGCTTCGGTCTTTTAGTTAGTTCATCTGCAGCAACATGGTGCCTAGTAACTTGCCCTAGTTCAGGCCTGCAATGGGCCACCTTTTGATTTTCAGGTGAGAAAGGAACACTCCGAGTTGAGGTTACACCAAGATTTATAGGATGCGGGTGACTAATTACAGGACCCCTTCCAGTTTCTCCAGTCTTCGAGACATTTGTGAGAGACTCATTGATCAAGCAAGCCTCATTTTTGCTAAATTTATGCCAATTCTCATGAGGGGATGGCGAACTTGTTGATGTACTTCGATTACGTGTACTTCTCCAACCAAAATTTTCCTCGGCCCTTCTAATTGACGCCCTATTGGTATCAGCTTTTTCTTTAACTACTTCACTGATACTAATGGAGTTCCTGACAATGAAAGAAAATTTTGTGAATACAGTGTCATGAAAGATTTATACCTGAAGCCTTCATATACAGCTAAAGTTAATAACACCGATAAACTTAAAGGTTTAGGCCCATAGGAACGTGACACGAGAAATTATGGTTACGAGCAAGTAAAAGGACACAGTTCTACATTATATACCATATAGCCACAAGCATGTCACAAACAGAACTATCCATTGTCTTATCCAAATAAGATAGCAGCAAGATTACTATATGAACACAAAAAGACGATCCGAACACTCATAGTCTAACATGGATGAACAGCTGTGATGCACCAAATTAGGTTTTCAATAGAGAATGGTTAACAATTATAACAACTGCCTTTTGACAAGTTCAGTTAAAAGGAATAATAAATTAAATTTGAGAGCAACCACTCCAATACCTCCTAAGATTATATCAGCTACAGGATAGTATAACAGCCAAGTTCATATGATGTATTCAAAAGTTTTATCATGTCACAACTACTGATTGTGAGAAACAGAACCTTTGAACCATTACACTAGATTATACGATAAGCTCAGTCAACTAAGGAAAACGAGGATGTAAGTTTAGGGTGACATAACAGTATGCCAAAACTTGTCTCTAGGTCTTTAACAACCTGCAGCGTTTAGGGAACATACTTCTGCAACTGGTTAACATAGAGAGGTAAAGAGTATTTCGATGTCACTAAAAGCAAGAAAGGAATGAGATTCAGTAGCAGTTAGACAACCAGAATGCTTACTGAACAGATACTACTCTGTGATCTTATTACAGATCATTGCCTCTGAGGTGATATACATAGAGACAGTCTTATGTAGTAAAGATAGAACCTGGATTAACATAATTACCTTCTGGATAAATTAGAACTTTGGGCCTTTTGCTCTGTCACCGGAGAATTCATAACTTCTTTACCCTTAGAATTCAGAGTAGCAGGATCATTGCTGATCCACTCACTTCCAGCAATACTATTATGTGAGGAATTGGAAGAGACGGGAAATGTATAATTAAGTTGAACATCAGGCTCCACCTTCTCCTTCCCAATTGACTCTCTTGCCCGTGCTATATTAAGAGGGGAAATACAACCATTCCTTACCAACCTCTTCTGGCCACTAACTCTAGGCATGTTATTCAATCTTAAAGATGTTGGAGTAATCTCTCCATTTCCAACTGTGCGAGGAGTATAATTAGCAGAAGTAACCATATTCTTTTTATCGAACTCTGAACTTGAATTTTCAGCTTCTTTACCTTTATTTGTAAATTGTGACATTATGGGAGAACCTGCATTGCTATGTGAAGGAGATGAGCTAATCACCAGTGGCACTCTTTTCCTAATTTGTTCGGCTCTAATATTTCCTGGAGCTGCACAAGGCAAAATCTTTTTGTGTGCTCCAATACTCCCACCTCGTTCTTTCATATTGACAGTAGAGCCACCTTCTGAAGCAGATGATTGAGCACAAGCCTTTTTGTTAGTCATAGTGGGTTCAATAGCATAGCAGTTATGATCAGGAATACCTTCATTCACTGGTCTTGTAGTGAAAGAATTATTTGAATAGGATGGGTTTCCTGAGCCAAAGTTTGATAAATTATTCCGATCAGATACACTGGAAGGACTGACACTGTTTGGAACAGGTCCCTGGAATTTCCTGAACCCATTATCATTAGCCTGAAACAAAATCTTAGATGCTCCATCACGAAGGTTGTGGTTTCCTGGAAGACCTGATACAGATAAATGACTTCGTCTGTCCGCACTCCTTCCATTTAGTCTATCAGGAGGTGTCTCAGGAACAACTTCTTTGAGATCGATATCCATGTTATCCATAATCTGCATAAAATACCCCAAATTAGATCTAATTGGCAGGCTTAGGAAAAAATTGCCAAAAAATAATTGATACATCATACCAAGAATAAATATCTGAAACAAGTCTACCGACAGAAAAGGAATTTACAAAATTGTGAAACAAGTCTGCCGACAGAAAAGGAATTTTCAAAATTGAGAACTCGATGATATGGGAACAAAAGCAGCATGAAGGACAATCAGCAATACATTTAAACAATTTCCTCCCTTTGTTATGCAATGAGAAACAGATTTTTTTTTTAAAAAAAAACACTGATGATGTATGCTATATACAGAGTCTCTGGCAATCAGCAAGAGGCTATAGATCCTCTTTTTCGATCATAGTTTGTACGATCGGCGACCTAGATAATTAAATAAAAATCATTCACATTCTATAACTTATATACATGTAAAATACGAGTACCTAAACTATGGTTCAAAATTAAACAATCAATCTGATCACCACAGTTGCTACCAATTTGCCCTGATTTATAGAACATAGCAGTAATGTTAGAACTAAGGGGCCGTTTGGTTCAAATGGGGAAAGGGAAAGGAAAGGAATAACCTTATTTTTTAAAATCTGTTTGGTTCAATTGTGGAAAGGGAATCAAAGAGGAAAATATA
>JAULKK010000001.1:2374024-2389404 GCA_032355705.1 Rubia peregrina | reverse complement strand
AATCTTACCTGAAAATCACCTCTGGGGACCAAACAAATCCTTTTGTATTTGTTGGTTGCTGAATAAAAGCGATATTGATACTGGGGATCAAAAGATGGTATTGCGATATATATTGGGGACCAAAAAAATAATTTAGTCTTATTAGTTTTTTTTTAAAAATGATACCAATGATAGTTTTGTATTTGACGGATGTTAATATCATGATAATATGTGTTGTTGAGAAAAATGAATTTTCCGTTGTTCTATATTAAAAAAATCATTTACCTTGTGATAAGGAATGATTTGCAAGCACTCATTATCCAATCCAACTCGATCTAATTCAAAATTTATACAACTGCTCATCTGTTATTCAATCCAATCCAACCTAATCATTGTGATTTACTATTGAATCGTTGATCCAATAAAGTAGTGATCCAATAAGTTTTATCTAATATGTTAAAAATATAAAATGGATACAGTCAGTCTATTTTATTTTATTTTTTGAAATCAATCATTCAACGATGCTGGAAAAATGACCAACATCAATTATAATGAGTGGAATTGACATCCAACATAACTAACCTCTAGCAATAGCTTATATATTGCAAGAATATTTGAATTACATGTCTATTATAAAAAAAATACATGTCAACCAAACTAACTGTCTGCCTAATTACAAAATACCGATCAAATAAATCCGTAACATCGCCCTCATGGATTTTAACTCGCTTCCCGCAAAAATCATGACTACTCTGCTGAGAGGAGCTTACCACGCATCAATATCATTACGCCATCCAATGATCTTGAACAATTGTAACACCACTTGATCCAAAACACAATCTCTGATGTCCAAACTGGAAGCATGTTAAAAACACATATCGAGAACATGACTTCTCCTAGAGAACCACGAATCTATAAAATCATATCGAAAAAAATACATCGACATGAACAATTAAATTAAATGATCATCATGAACACACCAATTTAATCTATCAGGTTGAAGAACAATAACAATGCATGGAAACAAATCCATACTTATTCAACAAAATAAACATTAAAAGAATATTAATTGAAAAAAATATTGTTTCCGTTCTCCGCTTAAATTGTACATGTTAGGTTATCCAAGAAAAGAGAATGATACAGTCAATCAATTGGATAACCTAAAATGTACAATTTCAAAATATACAAACTTCTATTTATTTAATTAAAATTAATTTAAAGAAAAGTGCATTTTATCTTTATGTTTTGGTTCAAAGTACAGAAATGATCTTGTAAAATCCAAAAGTATAAAAATAACTCTGGATTTCATTGACCGAAATGTCAACAGTCAAATTGGTTGGAAATTGTTGATATGACAATTTTACCCTTCTATTAAATTAAAAACCCAAAAAATACAATTTTGCCCTTTCTTCCCCCTATAATTGGTCAGCGTCGGCAGCATTTAGGGGCAGGGATGGTGTATGGGGTGTTTATAGAATTAGGGTGGAGGGTCTGGGTTTCATAGGGGGTTGTGGGCTAGATGCGGGTGTGGAGGCAGCGGTGGCACGACGAGTCTGGGCGGAGGGGGATTGGTGGTGGGTCTAGGCTGGGTGGTGGCGAATTTGGGCTACGGGAATTAGTAGTGCGGGGAAGGAGATATGCAGAGGTGGTGGCACAGGGTATTGGCGGGGTTAGTGGCGGCGGAGTGCTGGCGGCAGGCTTGAAGATGAAGAAGAAGAAGAAGAACCCTAGGGGTATTTCTATCATTAAATTTTTTTGTTTCAATAATAGGGGTATTTTTGTCTTTTCATAAATGTCGCCTGAATTTGTTTGCTCAATGGCGGATGGTGCAATTTGGGTATAATTGCACTATTTAACAAAAACTTGGGATTAGTTTTGCACTTTCAAATTTTACAGGGTTATGTCTGCACTTTTAAAATTTAATAGGGTCATTTTTACGCTTTTTCCATAAATATATTTTGACCGTTAATTCAAATAATGTACAGGTATAAAATTCCTTGTGTACGAACTCATTACATTCCCTGGTACATGTACTTACAGAATATGTTCGCAAAATGTTTGTTTGTAAACATTTAAGATATTGATGTTGCTTAAACAATTTAGAAAGCGTCACTGGATGCACCAAGAATACATGTACTCCGTGGCCTATATATTACCGCATCTACCAAAGTGATTCATGATGTGGGACTTCACCATTGTAATGCAATGATAAAGTTGGTGACATTATATGTGAAAATGCGGTGAATGTGGGTAATCGAATGTGGGATGGATGAAGAGTGCGAATCAAACATTACATGTGAGCTATGAATATGATGATACTCGAGCTTTGTCACTACAACCTAACTTGGACCTCACATAAGATTCCTTTTACCACTTCATCCTACCTGGTTACGAGGTTGATCAAATCTGCATAAAATATTCTTGTTTATTCAATCTTAATCAAGATTTGTTAGAAATTTAGAACGGGTATTGGTGTGTCTTATAACATTGAGTGAATTTTTTGGCTTACAACGTAAACGTTCATAGTTTCAATATTTAAAAACCTTATTATCATATATTGAATCGTGTTCTAATTATTATTCTATCAAATAAATTTATGTAAAACTGATATAAGATAAATGACCACCAAACTAGGGTCGTCGCTTGCAAGTGCCTGTGGGAGCATGAAACGGTGCACCCTTGCTTGCTCTTAAGGTTTTCATGGTGTATGTGGCGATTGGTGTCTGCGGTAGGGGTGGCGTTTGGTGATTGGTATGTTTAGAGCGATGGTGGGGATTAGTGTGTTCGACGGTAATGGTGATTGGTGTGCGATAATGGTGGTCATTGGTTTTTTCAAGGTCGTAAAATTGAGAAGAGGATGTCAGGATATGGGAAAAGGGTGTTCAGGATCGTCGTGATAATTTCATATTATGGAAGGTGGGATTCGAACAAAATCTTGGATTAAGGCTTTAGAATCCAGGAAGCGTAAGGAGGAAAGAAAAGAAAAGGAAAAATAAAGGGAAAAGGAGAAAAGGGACTAATATGCCCCTCTGAAAATTGGATAAATGAAGTCATGTGCTCATTATGTGACTTTTGTAACGGAGTTATAGAGGAAAAGGTCTCATATAGAAGTGACAAATGAGCGGACATGTCGAATATGGACCAGGTATTATGGGAAACTAAAAAAATATGGGCATATGACCCATTTTTTGACGATTCAAAGATGGGTCGGGTAAAAAATGGGTCTGGGTAACATACGAATCGAAAGTCACTCAATCTGCGGGTTGAAAATGGGTAAATCTACGGGTTTCAACCCATATGCTAACCCATATAGGTTTACATACCAACACATATGGGTAAACCCGCATGTTTCAACCCATTTATTTACCCATATGGGTTTATATACCAATCTATATGGGTAAACACGAGGGTTTCAACCCATTTATTAACCTATGTGGGTTTACATACCAACTCATATGGGTAAACTTGTGAGTCTCAACCCATTTATTGACACCATATATGTTTATATACCAACCCGTATGAGTAAACCCGTGAGTTTCAACCCATTTGTTAACCCATATGAGTAAAACTGTTGATTTAAACTCATCTGTTGACCCATAGGAGTAAAACTATTGATTTAAATCCATTTGTTGACCTATATGGGTGAACATGTGGTCAACCCACACACCCAAGTCACCCAACCCATATTTTTCAAGTATTCATTATTTATATACCAACCCATGTGAGTAAATCAGCGAGTTTCAACCCATTTGTTAACCTATATGAGTAAAACTACGAGTTAAAACCATTTATTGACGAATATGGATGGGTGAACCAATGGTCAACCCACACCCCCAACCTGTATTTTTCAAGTACTTATTTGACCTGTTACTCACTACCCATTTTACACATACCCCACCAGGTTTTAAAATAGACAACTTGGTTGACCCGCGGGGTTACGAGTTTGTTTTGTATTAGATGGTCTAACTGTTAGATGTGGTCGTTTTATAATTATTATAACTGATGGGATGATTCATTGTTTGTTTTCATTTATTGCAATGAGTTATTCATAATTTTAATTTGAGAAAAGTGCTAAAATAACCTTATCTTTTGGTTGAAAGTGTCAATATAACCCTGCAAAATGAGAAAGTGACAAACTAACCCTAACTTATTAATTTACGTGTTAACCTAACCCTAACCGCCATTGGCTTAAATTATTAATGGGAAGTTTGGCTGAAATTTAATGGTTTGACCATTTTGCCGCTGGATTAAAAAAGAAAACTAAAAATACAGAAATTCCTATCTTTCTTCTTTCTTCTTCTTTCCTCACGCTCATTGTCGTCTTCTTTCTTCTAGTCGCTTATTCCATCGGCAAAACCAATTGATCAGTTGCAGCCTGGCCGCAATCCTCGCCGGAGAAATTAATTCAAAGATATCCGATGAGCGCACAGGACTCCGTGAGCAGGTATAGGGCTACAGGACACGTCAGCAGACTCCTGATCCAAAACCCTAACCACCTCCGCTGTGGCATTCCCACCGCCTTAGTGCAGCAGCGATGCCATCATCCAATACTACACGTTGCGCGAGCGGGGGCAGGATCAGGTGAGTAGGGTGTAGCATAAGCAGTGCGTAGGTCCAACATTGGAGGTGAGATTCATGGTTAGGGTGGGGAAGTGGTAGCGGGTGGTGGCTGAATCGAGAAGAAAATGGGCGGGTGGTGTCGATGACTGCAAAAAAGTTTAGGGTTTAGGGTGGAGATTAGAGATGGTGGCGAGGGGAGAGAATGGGGAGGAGAGGTGGTGGCGAGTGAGTGACGACGGGAGGTGGTGGCGGGTGGGGGAAAATGGTGGGAAAATTCAGCTTATAGTAAGGGTATACTAGACCTTTCAGGTTTGGTCAACGCCTAATATTCTTCAGTCAACGCCAAAATTAGCACAAAAGGTTATAACTGTACAATTCGTCATTAAGTTGGGTTATTTTGGCCCTTTCTTACTTTACATGGTTATATTGACATTTTCAACCAAAAGTTATGGTTATACGGAGTAAGTGTATTTAACTCTTTCATTTTTTAAAAATATGTTTTGAAATCAAAATAATTATAGTCTGATATTAAAAATTATAGAAAATAAAATTGCCATGATTGATAAATTGTAAGGTGATTGTCAAAATTATAATTATGTAATAAAATTGAAAAGCCTAAATCAAACAGAAAATGCTATTGCCTGCGCTTGCTCTTTTACTTTGACGTAAAAGCTGGTTTTTCATCCAATATTAGCTTTTGTATCATGAAAAAATTGATTGCGGAACACATTTTTTTTCTTAATTGTTTTATTGAATGAAAAAATCAAAGGCAAAATCTTGGAAAAGACCATTTTCCCATAAGTTTATGGAAAATAGGGTTTAATTAGAATAATAAAATGTCAAAGGTTTTAGTTGTAATATTAAAATATATATTATACAACGTGTAGTAGTTATAAAATTCATAACCCAATTCATGCAATCCAAAAAAATTATCTTCATTTTTTCTAATTTACACTTTAAACATTTTTTTTCCATAACTTATGGAAATATTGTTTTTCAAGAGACGGACTCAAAATCAGAAGGGTATAATTAACAAAAACCTTTTCATCAAACAAACACATAGCCTCCTCAACTAATGCTTGCACCAAAAAAAGTGCTTGCACCAAAACAAGATACTAAATAGACTCACCATTTATGGATCCGCAAATCGTTTTAGCTAATTTGTGTACTAACTGTTGCAGGATCGGGAACTTATTTATAATTGATATGGTCACAATTCACATGTTTCCCTGATTGGTTGAAAATTAGATATATTACTCCTGCATAATCATTAATTCCATTTGACAAAATGCATGGTTTTTGGTTGCAAACTCCACATCATTAGTGTTAATCCTCGTGTTAACTGGGGTAAGTAATGATGCAAAATCATGGCACTATCCAAAATGTTCATCTTAGATAGGCATCTTGATCATTTGAAAGTTGTAACACTATTTACAATTTTGGTAAGGATTATTGTTAAATTAGGGTTAAATACTTTTATAACTTTAATTTTGGGTTGAAAGTGTCAATATAATCACACAAAATTAGAATGTGCCAAAATAACACTAATTTTATGACGAATTGTACAGATACAACCTTCTGTCACTATTCCGACGTTGACTCATCAAATTGGATGTTGACCAGAATTGAAATGACAAAAATATCCTTGTCTCCCAAGCTAATTTTTTTGTTCCCATTTTACCCTTAATCTTATACTCTATATAATATCTAAAAAAATCATAAAACAAAAAATCATAAAACAAAAAAACACCTCAGCGTTCTACTCCCATGAACTAAGAATATACGACGGCGACGCCACCCTCGAGCACCGTCTTCTCCGCCGCCCTCAGTGTTTCCTTCACCTTCTTGTGATTGGGATCCCATTAGTACCTGAAGAATAAAGATGATGGTTTGAAGATCACAAGCTGAAGATGATGAAGCTGGTTTTCTGAGTTTGTCTTTTTTTTCTTCTGTTTCTTATTAGTTAGTTGGTAGTTAGTTAGAGTCAAGTTAAACACTGTCGTTTTGCTTTGTTTTTAGCTTTACTCTTTTCTTCTGGTCAACTACCACCACAGTATAAATACTGTGCCCTTTGTACTGTTCAAATTAACAAATTCAGAATCAGAAATCTAGATCTTCTTCTTCCATTTTTCAACCGAATCATAACTGTCTTCTCCGAAGCAGTTATTTTTGAGAGTTCTTGATTTGTTCATGGTATCAGAGCATTCAGGCTTGTAGATCCAGAAGAAATTCAGATCAAATTGAAAGGAAATGACGAACGGTGCAAGCTCAAGCAGCACAAACATGAACAGGACCCGCAGGAATCCATATCCTGTTGATGAAGACGGATTTGTGAAGATCCGTGAGAATGATCCACTCTTCTTACAGAGCTCGGATCATGTGAATCTAACAATTGTGACGAAAAGGCTGAATGAGAAGAACTTCATTACCTGGAGAGAGGCGATGGTGAACGCACTTCAGTCGAGGGGGAAAATGAATCTGCTGACCGGAGCTTACCAAAAACCGGCGGAAGACTCACCGGTGTATGAACAATGGGTGAAAGTGAACTCAACACTGATCGCGTGGATTCAGAATTCAATCAGTGATGATCTGCTGCAAGGATTTGCATTTGCAAAAGATGCAAAGAAGCTGTGGGATGAAATACAGGAGAGATTTGGTGGAAGTCAGGGACCTTTGTTCTACCAGCTCATGGGAAGTTTGGGAGATCTAAGACAAGGTACAAAATCTCTGAATCAGTACTATTCTGAAATGAAACACATCTGGGATGAATTGGATATAATTAGACCTAAGATGTACTGCAAATGCTGTGATTGTGAGTGTATCTGTGGTTTTAAAGAATTACAAGATAAGAGGTTAAATGAAGATAGGATGCAGCAGTTTATGAAAGGACTTAATGATGAATATGATGCACTGAGAAATCAAATTCTGGTAATGGAGCCTTTGCCTTCTGTGGCTAAGGCATGCTCTCTATTCCATAAGCAAGAACAACATAGAGATGCACAGAATTCTTATACTCACTCAGGAGATAATGCTGCAATGTTTGTTAAGCATAACTCTGGGCAGGCATTTGGTCAGTATAGTACTACTAAAACTGCTCAGAAACAGAAGGAATTAGAAGCTAAAAGAATGATGAAATGTGAGTATTGTCACAAAACAGGACACCTCAAGGACACTTGTTTCAGAATCCATGGTTATCCTGAGTGGTGGCCTGATTCATCAAAAATGAAGCCCAAGACATTTGCTCATGCAGCTAATTCAGGATGTTATGTTGAAGAGGATGATCATGTTAGCCAGTCTAGTCCATTGGAACTTGAGGAATCTAAAGGAGCTATGAGTATGCAATCTATGATCCAGTCTTTGATCCAGCAGGAACTGGGAAAACTCATCAAAGGAAAAGCTAAAGAAGGTGGAGGAGAGGCATCTGAGCACATCAACTTTGCTCATTTTGGGGATTTCTCAGGTAGCCTAATCCCTCATCTTGCTAATTCTGTAGCTGTTTTTGAGAATGATGAATGGATTCTTGACAGTGGTGCAACATCTCATATGTGTAGTGATGCCTCATCATTTAGTTTTCTTGATTCTGTCACACATAAAACCCCCATTTACCTACCTGATAAATCCACAGTTTTTGTAGATGCCATAGGATCTGTTACAATCAGCAACAACATATCTCTTCCTGAGTGTTTGCATGTTAAATGTTTCAAGTTTAACTTGCTGTCTGTAAATAAACTCTCTAAACAGTCACAGTGTCATTTTGATTTCCATCCTAATGTCTGCATTATACAGGACCTCAAGACTAACAAGGTCATGGCTGTAGCACCTGAATTAAATGGTCTGTATATACTCAATCACAAGTCATTTTCACCTAAAGAGATGAAGAAGCATCTTTCAGATTCAAGCCTAGGGCATTTGCCATTACATTCAGCTTTATTTTCTTCTAGTGCTATATCTCTTACAGAAAATCAAGTCATACACAATAAGCTAGGACATCCTTCAAATGTGGTACTGAGGAAATTGAAATTGCCTGTAATGAATTCCATCTGTACCATCTGTCCTTTAGCCAAACAATGTAGACCTTCTTTTCCTGTTTCTTCTATTAAAACTACTGGTGCTTTTGAGCTAATTCATCTGGATTTATGGGGACCTTTCAAGGTCAAAACAACTGGTGGTTGTCAATATTTTTTGACAGTTGTAGATGACTTCACAAGGACTACATGGACCTTCTTAGTTTCTGTCAAGAGTAAGGTTCATTCACTGATTGAGTCATTTCTGATCATGATTAAAACTCAATTTCAAACTTGTGTTAAAATGATCAGATCAGATAATGGTACTGAATTCATAAACAATACCTGTCATCTCCTTTTCTTAAAACATGGCATTATACATCAAAAATCCTGTCCCTATACACCTCAACAAAATGGAGTAGTTGAAAGAAAACATAGACACCTACTCCAAGTTGCTAGATCATTCATTTTCCAGTCTAACCTACCTTTACATTTTTGGGGTGAAGCCATTCTTGCTGCTACATACACAATAAATAGACTTCCCTCATCAGTACTTCAATGGAAATCTCCATATGAAGCTCTATTCAAAAGGTCACCTGATTTGTCTTACCTCAAAGTGTTTGGTTGCCTTTGTTATGCCTCAAACCTCAGTCCTACCAAACACAAGTTTAGCCCTAAAGCACAACCTTGTGTATTTCTTGGCTATTCCATCACTCATAAAGGATATAAGCTTCTTGATTTAATCCACAAGAAAGTCATCATATCCAGGGATACTGTTTTTCATGAGACTGTGTTTCCATACCTTAAAACACAATCTCATGTTTCAGTTTCAATTCCACAATTGGACATAGAGAATCATGATTCTGATCCTTTGCCTGCCATTCCCATTGACCATAACTTCACACCTTTGCATTCCTCCAGCCTTTTTCCTCCACCTCAATCTCCACATTCTGCATCACCACCACACACTTCTTCACCTCTTCAGTCACCACCTCAATCTCCTCAAGTTTCACCATCATCACACATTTCACAGCCTGTTACTTCAGATAGAGATGAAGATGTTATCAGTACTCCCTCTGATGACTATACATCTTCAAACCTCCATTTTAATCCATCTCATCTTGTCATCAGCAATAATTCCAGATCAAAACCTCCAGTAAGAAAGAGTCATAGACTGAAATCTAAGCCAAACTGGATGCATGACTTTGTAGTCAACACTGTGACTGAGTCAACCACTTGTGTTCCTATATTTTCTGATTCACACACTGCATTTGTTACACAACTGTCAAGAATTCCAGAACCTTATTCTTATAAACAGGCTTGTGGAATTGAGCAGTGGGAGAAAGCCATGGCTGCTGAAATACAGGCTCTTGAAGCCAATCACACTTGGGATTTAGTTACCTTACCTGCAGGAAAGAAAGCTATTGGATGTAGATGGGTATATAAGGTAAAATGTCATGCTGATGGCTCAGTGGAAAGGTATAAAGCAAGGCTTGTGGCAAAAGGTTTCAGCCAAATAGAAGGAGTGGACTATTTTGACTCATTTTCCCCTGTTGCAAAGCAAGTAACTGTCAGATTGTTCTTGGCAATATCAGTTTCAAAATCATGGAATCTTCATCAAATAGATGTCAACAATGCCTTCTTGCATGGATATATTTCAGAGGAGCTTTACATGTCACCTCCTCAAGGATATAGCAAAGCTCTTCCAGGTCAGGTTTGCAAGCTCAGAAAGTCATTATATGGCCTAAAGCAAGCCTCCAGGGAATGGAATGCTGAGTTCACTAGACATCTCATCTCATATGGTTTCTATCAGTCAAGAAATGATCATTGCTTGTTCTTGCAGCACACTTCTACTGGTTGTCTTGCTCTCCTGATATATGTTGATGATGTTCTTATTGCTGGTGATTCTGAATCTGACATCAGCAAACTAAAGGCATTTCTGCATGACTTGTTCACTATCAAAGACTTGGGATGTGCCAAATATTTTCTTGGCATTGAAATAGCAAGATCAGATGCTGGTTTATTTTTAAGTCAAACCAAATATATCCATGACATTATCTCTGATCTTCATCTCACTGAGTGCAAGGCTACTGCATGTCCTCTTCCAGTATCTTGGCAGCAGGAAGATGATACTTCCCCTCTGCTTCCAGATGCAGGTCCTTTCAGAAGGCTAATTGGCAGGCTGCTGTACTTATCCTTCACTAGACCTGACATCACATTTGCTGTACATCAACTCTCTCAGTTTGTACAAACACCTACTGAACATCACTGGTTTGCTGCTGTTCATATTGCCAAATACCTCACAGGATGTCCCACTCATGGCCTTTTCTTTCCTGCTTCATCCTCACTTATCCTGTCTGCATTTTGTGATGCTGATTGGAACACTTGCAAGGTCTCCAGAAGATCTACCACGGGATATTGTGTTTTCCTAGGTTCTTCTCTGATATCTTGGAAATCCAAAAAGCAGCACACAGTCTCTAAGTCTTTAGCTGAATCAGAATATAGGGCTCTCTCTATGACAACTTCTGAGCTTAAGTGGATCTCCTATTTGCTCACAGATTTTCATGTTCCTCTTGCTCTACCTATTCCTCTTCACTGTGATAATATAGCTGCTCTTCATATCACTCAGAATCCCAAATTCCATGAACGTACCAAGCACATCGAGATAGATTGTCATTATGTAAGGGATGCTTTCAATGATGGATTCATTGATCCTTTACATGTTTATTCCTCTTCCAATCTTGCTGATGGTTTCACTAAGTTGCTTCCTGCCACTGTGTTTCATCCTCTACTGCTCAAGATGGGTTTTTGCTATTCACAACACTCTCATCTTGAGGGGGGCATGAAGAATGAATAATGGCTTGAAGATGATCACAGTTTGATCATGATCTAAAGCTGGTTTTCTGAGTTTGATTTTCTATTTCTCTGAGTTTAGTTAGTTGGTAATTAGTTGGCGCTAAACTGAACGGTGTCATTTTTGCTTTGTTTTTGCTTTACTCTTTTTCTGATTAACTGCCATCACAGTATAAATACTGAGGCCTTTTGTACTGTTCAATTTGAGAAAGTTAGAATCAGAGAACTTGAATCTTCTTCTCCCAATTTCAATTGAATCATAACCGTCTTCTCTGAAGCGGTTATTTTGAGAGTTCTTTTTTATTTGTTCAACTATATATATATATATATATATATATCTGTGTGTGTGTGAATACACACAGCCACAATTATTTGTGGGTTTTATATTTTATCATGGAATCAAAGCAGACAGAGAGATATTTCAGTTGGATCCTGGGTGGATTGACATTTACATGAACAAGCATGTGAGATTTCTGTAGTCCTCTCACCTATCTAAGGTGAATTATATTAGCTATCATCAAGTTTTTATAGTTAGTTAGGGATAAAGGGATCAACAAGGTCCTAAGTAAAAATCTCCCTCCCCCGGCTAGGCTCATCTGGAGTCATTACACCAGGTTCATATTGTGAAAGTTTGTCCCAAAATGAAGTCCTTACATTAATAATAATAATAATAATAATAATAATAATAAATCTTATTGGATCAAGAAAAAAAACATTAACCCTGCATGAGCCTTCCATAACTTCATGTAAAGATCATTTTAACCTACTTTGCCAACAAAAATGTCAATGCAATATTATCTTTTAAATTGGAAACATATTTTTCAAAAGTAAATAAAATCAAAAATATATATTTCACCTTCATTTTTTTTTTCAATCAATGCCTTCATTTTGAACATGGCGTTGTTTGTTGCAAAAGGTCCTCTACTTGCCAACTACAATGAAAACTCTCTCAATATATCAACTCTCAGTAGAGCTGTCAGTCTCTGACCCGAATCTGAAACCCGACACGTACCAAAACGACCGATTCAACTCGAAAACCGATTTAACCCAAGAGATTTCAACCCGAATCTAAGCCGACACGACCGAACTTCAACCCAAAACCTGATTATAACCCGAGAAATATTGACCCGACACGACCGAATCCAGCCCGAACCCGAATCCCACCTGAGAGCTATCAACCCGAACTCGAACCCGATACGACCAGATTCAACCCGAACCCAAACCCAACACGACTAGACTCAACCCGAACCCGATCTAAACCCGAACACGATTCAACCCGATAGATCAACTATATAACCCGACATGTAATCAACTCAAAATACTTTTGGTTATTTTCATTGACCCAATTATTAATGATAAATAATTCATTCAGCTCAATATATAACCGATTGTAATTAAACAATTAATTGATAACATGAAATTTTTATATGCAAGCCTACGTAGTTGCAACATTCAAACATGTTTCCCAAAATTATAATTTTTTTGTGCAAATTGCCTCAAAGGGGGAGGGAGAAAACGAAAATTTTATAAAAAAGTTAAAATTATAATCACCACCCTATAATATGCTATGTTAATTATACTTGCAATTCCAAAACAACAATAATAGAAAAGGCCCAAACTTCACAGTACAAATAATGTCATGGTCATAATTTTAAGAATACTCAAACCACAATCATGCTTTTCCTTTTCCGGAACACTACTTAAATAACAATAAAGAGAAAGCTACATCCTTCACCACAACATCTCCAGCTTGCAACTCAACTCCTTCCATGCAATCCAAAAAAACTGGACACTTCGAGCTTTATAGAGAACGAACCTTGCTCGCTTCACCATCACGTAAGAAAGGGAAAATGACACATATGTGTAGATTAAAGAGACTCTGCAATGTTTTCAACCAAAAAATGTAAGGGACTCTTTCAACAATTAATCATAAGAGAGCTCATGAAGAAAAGATAAACCTGTAAATGTTTCTAACTTTGTTTAACAATATGAAGCTCTCAGATCCAGTAACAAACCAAGGGTTATTACAAGAATGTTCATCATAGAGTTCTTAGTTGACAATTTGCAATTATAAAAGCCATCACCAGCAAATACAATATGGGCATCACTTCAAAATGAAGAGTCACCATCACATGTAAGGGTAACAACTTCAAATAAATTGAAAATGACAACGTATTAGTAATATTTGCACAAGAGAGCTACCAAGCCACCCACCATTAGTTGTCAATATGCAGAAAAGTCACCGCCATCAAATACAATATGGGCATCACTTCAAAATGAAGAGTAACCATCACATGTAAGGGCAATGACTTCAAATAAATTGCAAATGACAACATATGAGTAATCTTTGCACAAAAAACCTACCAAACCCCCAACTATTAGGTGTCAATATGCAGATAAGTCATTGCCAACAAACACAATATGGGCATCACTTCAGTAAAAGCTTCGGATCATCGTCAGCAACTGGAATTTCCTGCACAACGTTGTTGCCTACTTGGGAATTTAAGTCCATAAAACTTTCTGCATTCACTTCAAATGATCTAGAAGTTTCATCCATCGCCTCCTACGGAAAAAATCCATCACTATGAAACTTTAACTCTGATGAGTAACTTAACTTCAACAAAATATAGTGACTACATTTCAGGATCTCCAGAGAGAACAAAAGATAATGTTAGTTTTGTCAAAAAGGCAGCCATTCTGATTCACGGTCCGAGAAAAGGCATTCATACTGGTTTTGTCAAAAAGGAAGGATAAATGAGATCCAAGTGTCAAGAGTTAGGTGAAAACTTGAGTACGGAAGATCTTTATTTGCATGATTCTGAGAGAAATAATGCAAGCCAAAATTCATTTGCGATCATCATTTCAAACTTTGTGGATGAAATGAGCATCAGAGAGCACATAAATGTGATTCAGACAATATGTGATTTTGTTTCCAAGTTACATGAAAAACATATAGTACAGCCATTGCTGCAAGATATGAGGACATGATTATCACTTGCATCAATCAATTAAAACCACTAAATAGCATAAAACTCACAAGTTTGGTTACCTGGAGGGCTTATTTACAGAAACCTGAGCTGCGCTTTGTGACCCTTTTCGGATAGTCAGAACCCATCTTCTTCTTCTGCCCTCTGATGCATAATATCAAATAACTTGTCATTACCTACCTTATAGCAGCATAAGAATTTATGAGAAATATCAAATAACTTATAGCAGCATAAGAGAATCATATTATCCTACCTTAAAGGGAACAAACAATAGTTGCGAGTGACCGGCGAGTGACCGGAGAAGCGAGTGAGCGGCGTAGCGAGTGAGCGGAAAATAGGGAGATCGATAGACAAATAAAGAAGAAATGGAGAAATATGGAGTAGCGAGTAGAGAGCAGAGTTGGAAGCAAGAAGAAATAGAGAAATAGGGAGCGGCAAGGGCAGAGAGCATAATCGGAGAACGGAGAAAAAGGGTTTGAGGGAGAGAGGCAACATTCAAACTTTTATACTAGGGCTTAAAATATTTTACGCTTCAGATTAACCCTAGTTTAAATCAATGGGTATGATTATTTTGCTCTACTTTATTCTCTTTTTTTTCATTTGTTATGAATACCTTTTAACCTAATTTAATTTCCTTTATTTTTTATTTTTCCCCTAATTAATTCAGCATTTTTTCTCAATTATTTAACTTTGTCATAAATTCTAATCATAAGTTTATTTAATAAATGACAGATTAGACTGTAAAAATTAAAATAAAGTTTTTATTTAATTTATTTATGAATTATCAACTAATGATTTATTAATTAGTGCCAAACTAGTTATAAATGAGAATGTTTATAAAAAGGTATAAATGATAATTAGTGATGCAGGGCGAATGACGGCGAAAACAATTTTGCCCAAACCATAACAGAAGATAGAATGCCAATAGCAGTCCAAACAGATGACATGCTATACCGTCGGGTCGGGGCATCTCCACCCCCAGACCCCCAGGCCAGGG
>JAULKK010000001.1:2337439-2349498 GCA_032355705.1 Rubia peregrina | reverse complement strand
GGGGAGTAGATCTCATTGAAGTCGACCCCTTCCCTTTGTGTGAAGCCCTTAGCCACCAATCTCGCCTTACACCTTGGATTCTCAAACCCAACAATGCCTTCCTTTCATTTGAACACCCATTTACAACCAACCACCCGTTGATTTTTAGGCTTGTCCACTAGTTCCCACGTTTCACTCTTCTCAAGTGATGCCATCTCATCCTCCATTGCACACTTCCAAAATTCATGATCTTTGCTTCTCATTCTCTCTAGATAAGATCTAAGTTCCTAGTTATCCAATTCCTCGGTGGAAATCAAAGCAAGCACAACTAAATCGGAGTAACCATACCTCTTCGGTGCCTGAGTCTCTCTCTTAGTTCGGTCTCTTGCCAAGTTGTATGATCCAAGCCCTTTCACCTTGATCATCAACATCAACCTCCCCATCATCAATGCCGCCATCTTCACCCTCCCGATCTTCACTACTCTTCTCCAATAGCTCCACCTCAATTTCAACACTTTCTCTAGCAACCTCATTGCTATCCTTGGCCCCTTGAGTTGCTATGGTAATGTTGTATTCGGACTCTCTAAAGATGACATCCTGGCTATTGATGCACTTTGAAGCTCCGCATTCATTGTACTATAGTTTCCAACCCTTCACACCTTTCGGGTATCTAAGAAACATACACCTCTTCGCTCTAGGATCAAGCTTTCCTACACGTTGGTGCACATAATCCACACAACCAAACATATGTAAGCTGTCAAGTTTCAGAGGTGAACCACTCCACACTTCTTCCGGCGTTTTACAATCCAAAGCCACTGAAGGACACCTATTGATCAAGTAAGCCACCGTGTTAACGGCTTCTCCCCAAAAACTCTTCAGCATACCGGCTTCAAACAACATGCATCTCACCCTCTCAAGAAGTGTCCAGTTCATCCTCTCTGCAAGGCCATTTTGTTGCGGGGTTCCTCAGACGGTTCTATGTCTAACCATCCCCTCATCCTTGACAAACCGATTGAACTCATCACTCAAGAACTCCAAACCATTGTCCATCTGAAGCTTCTTGATCTTCCTCCCCGTTTGGACCTCAACCATCTTCTTCCAATCCTTAAACTTGCCAAAAGCCTCATCCTTAGATTTCAAGATATACACTCAAACCTTACGAGAACAATCATCAATGAAAGTGATGAAGTACCTACCTCCACCTTGAGTTGGAATCCTTGATGGCCTCCACAATCCGAATGCACATAACTCCATGTATCCCGAATCACCTCTACTGAGCATGCAAACGTCACCGTGTAGCCTTGATATAAATGCAATTCTTGCAAAACTCTAGGTTGCCAAGTTTATCCCCCAAACAAACCTTGCTTACTCAATTCCTGCAACCCTCTTTCACTAATATGACCAAGTCTTTTCTGCCAAAGGCTCGCCAAAGAAGGCTCTCTGCAATTGCCGCTACATCACCAACCACCGTGCTCCCTTGAAGAACATAAAGGCAACGTTCCCTAACACCCCTCACGAACACAAGCGCACCCTTGGTGACAACCAAGACATTCTTCTCGCATTTCCAACAAAAGCCATGTTGGTCCAATGTACCAAGCAAAATCAAGTTCCTCCGCAATTCTGAGACATGTCTCACCTCCGTCAATATCTGCTCCATCCCATCATGGGTATTGATTCTCACTGAACCAATCCTCGCCACCTTACATGATTTGTTTTTCCCAAGCAATACCTCACCTAAAGGTGCCTTTTCGTAGCTTTCAAACCAATATTCATTCGGTGTCATGTGGAATGAGCAACCAGAATCCATGATCCACCTTTTATCCGGGCATGAGGTCAACACTACAAGGACCTCGGAGTCCTCGTATCCATGGTCCACACCTTGGGTTATCGCTACTTCACCATCTTGCCTCTTGGTCGCTCCATCTCCTCGATTTGGACAATTCTTCTTCATGTGTCCTTCTTCATGGCGATTGTAACACTTGATGATGAATTTCTTTGAGTTTCGAGACTTCGACTGTGACTTTTTCTTGCCTTTGAAATATTTCTTGTTCAACCTCCCTTGGTGCATAACCAAGATATCTCCCCTGGTAGACTCAATCTACATCCGTCTTTTGTGCTCCTCCCTACAACCTCATCGAGGGTGATATCATCGTATGACTTAGGCAACGAATGGAGCAAAACCAATGCTTGATCTTCGTCACCATACTTCACCCCCAATGTTTTCTAAATCAACCACCAACTTGTTGAACTCATCAAGATAGTCCATCAAGTCTCGTCCTTCTGCCATCTTGAATGTGAAAAACTGCGCCTTGAGAAATAAACGCCATGACAATGTCTTCTTTGTGTAGAGAGACTCAAGCTTTAACCACACCTCTGCAGCCTACTTGCAATGAACCACCTCCCCTAACACTTTATCGGTAAGGCTAAGGATTAATGTATTGTGAGCTCTTTCCAATACATCTTCCTTATTCGTCTCATCCCAAGTATAAGAAAGTTTATCCACTCCCGAAATAGCTTTAACAAGCCACATGTTGCCTAGGTGTGCTAGCATCTTCACCTTCCACAAACCAAAGTCATTTGACCCATAAAACTTCTCAATATCGACTTTAGAAGTCGCCGCCAACATAAAAAAACCCCACAAGCTTACAAGGAACAATTTATCAAACACCTTGTGCGCACACAATAAATAGCACAAATTTGCTACAAACAATGCTCTGATACCAATTTGTTGAGATAGACTACGAACATATAACACATAGGAATGCAAACAATGAGTCTACCAACAAATAATCAAACAATCCAAGGCAAGACAATAAAGAAAATGACACGAGAGATTTTACCCAGGTTCGGTGTTTCCACCTACGTCCTGCAAGAATGGTTCCACTAGAATCAATCCGAGATTACAAGGATTACAAGCTCAATACTTTCTCCTTTCTATTAAGAATTCTCTCAAGTGTTTTCCCCCAATACTTGTTCTAAACCCCTATTTTTCTCCCTTCCTCTCGGCCTAAAGCTCCTGTACCCGTAGCTTCTCTTAATTCCCAAAGCCTTAGGAATAATTAGTTACTTTTCCTATTTCTAAAGTCACACACTCTCTATGGCCCAAATACAAAGCCAAAGACAAAAAACAAAACATGACTAAGAAAGAAAACAAAGTTGGGCTCAGTTTAAGAAATAAAGCCACAAACCCACAGTGTATATTTGTTCAAAAGAATCCTCTGGATCAATGAATTTTGTTTATATATAATTTAACAAACTTGTTTGGCAATAAATGCTTGATTCATGAGTGCTGACATTCGCATCCCTAATCCTCCCTCAAATTTTGAAGCACTGGTAGTCTTCTAAATTTTTTCAATGTATTGACCTTAATATCTCCTTTCTAGACAAGCTAATGTGCAATTTTCTTCGATTTTGTTTGTGATTGCCCCAATCTTGTATATGCTCAGTGTAGCTCATGACTAATTTTAATACATATATTTAACCGTGTAATTCTACCTGCGATAGATATTGAGCATATCATCCACCTATTAAGTTTTCTTCACACATTGCATGCTAGATATCCAAACATCTTGGATCATGCTCTGCTTGTCAGGATGTTTAATCCTTAATACTTTTCAGGAACCCCTCCCCGTCGTATATTTAGGACTAATGACACCTATTCTTGTTGAGATGCATGTGTAGATGGGATGAACTTGATTGATGGTTTGTCGAAATTGATCCATTGTCCAAAGAAATTAACATAACAATCAATCTTGCTAGGTCCCGCACACAGCCAAAGGAACTTAGGGAAAAATAAACAATCATTAGCGTACATTGGGTGAGACAAACGCAACCCTTTTCTGGTGAACAAGAATCCCAAATGTTTCCCTTGTGATTTGTTGAACTCCATATTTGTTTGTAGGCATGTAATAAACTTGTAGGGTGATGATGAACTCACTCGCACAATTAGTTACGTTCATGATTTTCGTAATGAAAAAAACTTTTCAATCAACATGAATTTTAAAGATCTCATTAAAAAACTAAGGTATGTGAAAATTAAGATAGTTTTTCATCAACTCTAGATCCGAGGAACAAGAATGTTAAAAATGTATCATCTGTCTCCACTTCTAGTACAGATAAAAGGTGTTGGTATTATATGTTGCTATCTTGTATTTTTTACTTGCATTTTAGTTTTCAATATCAGTTTAATTTGGTTCTTTATCTTTACATAGGTCGTATACTTCCATATCCGTGAACATTGTAAGAGAAAGTTTTACGTAGATGAATTCAAGTTGTAATATGATTACTTTCGTATAATATTAGAGTTCAGAATTAGTACCCTAATCCCCACTACATAGTTCTTAAAATTGCAAAAGAATAATTTCTCAAATATACCTTAGGGCTAGCTTTTGATTGAATTTTTTGAATGTTTTAATCATGAATAAAACTATAATTTATATGTGTGGATCATTTTTTTCTGATGCATCTTTGAGACATTGTCAATGTTGCACTATCGATTCTTGATCGCCGATCCGCAAGAACAAACTCTCAGGAGGTCCTATAGGGTAAACTCTTATATGCTTAAGTTAGCTAGTGTGTACAAAGTACATAATCAATTGTAAATGAATAAGAGATTAAACATACATGTTTATTTACAGGGGAGAGATCCTAGGAGATCTCTTAAATTGTCTAGGTTAGGATTCTCTTTCCTTGCAGAGGAAGTAGTAGTGTTCAAGTATAATTAGAAT
The DNA here is from genome assembly GCA_032355705.1 of Rubia peregrina. Lineage (NCBI taxonomy): Eukaryota > Viridiplantae > Streptophyta > Magnoliopsida > Gentianales > Rubiaceae > Rubia > Rubia peregrina. Next base: position 2,344,792 of record JAULKK010000001.1, on the reverse strand, counting down.
ACCAATCATAGTTGTCATGTTGGAATATATATCGAATATACTCATCATATAGGCCTCTTTGGGCTGTCGATATTAATATGATGGTCAATGATCGACTTGGGAGTAGACCCAGGTGTCCTCAATATCCCCCAGAAAGGCAAATGAGCCTTCGAAGATTCTTTTCTCTTCGATGACGTTTGGTTTACTTGATCTTTTGATCATTGGAGACTTCAATCTTGGTTGGACACGTGTCAGTGGAAGTTACTGAGTTGGGTGTCAGGTGCAAGGCATATAAGAGGAGAGAGAAAAATATTCCCCACTACTCCACGTTTTGTCGAGGTTCAAGGTAGGCTTTAATCATTACAGTTTTGAAAACTGGCCCATTACTCAATAACTCCCTCTTTCTTGCCATTTTCGGTTCAATTCTGCAAGTATTTCAGGAGCTCTTCCAAATTTTTCTACACGGCTTTTCGACTTTAACTTCCACTTCAACTCGCATTCCTTTCAGGAACTTCTTCCGTGAGCTCATCATGATTGATTTCCCTACAACTTTTATGCGCAAAAATTTGTACCTTTGGAAATTAATATATGATGTTTCTTCCTCCTATTCGATCTCACGTTCTTTTATTTATTTCTTTGTAGTGCCCACCGTTTATCCAGTATTATCTTTCTCCCCCCTTGAAATGCTTATATTTCTATCTTTTCATGTGGACTTAAAGAAGTGCTCAGAAGAAGTAGAGACGTGGGCCTTCGAATATCATGTTGTTGTGGGCAAGTACTGGAAAATTTCCACTGACTATAAAAGGCGCGCGAAGAAATTAAGAAAGGATTTGGACCTTAGGGAACATGGTTGTCATCATCGAAAAGTTTTTTTTGGTATGGTTGACAACATCCCTCGATACCTTGAACTACTTGTGGACAAAATGAGGTCGCTCCAGCAGGATAAAAAGCTCGAAACATGGCTGTAAGATTTGAAAAGCATGGAGAAGAAGATGGAGTCGATAGGAGCCTCTCTATGGATGCTTCAAACAATTAAGATAGAGGCAAAGAGAAAAAGGGTAGACATGATAAGGTTCAAGGTTTCTCTTCCCGCTGGTTTGTATCATAGGCTAGGGTGTTTTCATATATATATATATACATATATACATATATATATATATATCATGGGGTTGTAGTGTGTGTGTGTCTATATATATTATATATATATATATCATGGGGTTGTAGTGTGTGTGTGTCTATATATATTCGACTACATATTTAAAACTTTACTTATCATGCCTAAAGTTCAAGCTTCACATAAACCTGAGTAATCAATGGTCATTAGTGGTCAATTGATAGGAGCCATCGATAGTTTGGCGTATGAATAGTCGTATGCGATAATGTAAATAAATAATAAACATGCTTATGAATTTGGAAAGGAAATTTTATTAAAATGTGCTTATCCCAATGGGATTCGATTTTTTTATAAAAGAGAGGTACTTTTAATCTATATGGAAGTGTTTGTAGGGGTGCACTACACCCTGATCTGAAAAGCCCATGCTATCGCGTATAGCTATTTTAGATTATGCTACTCCTTGACTAGACAATAAAGCACAAGAAACAGAGAAAGAACAAGGGAAAGCAAAGAGGGATGCAACTAGATGATACTTTAAAGGTTAACAACATTCCATCTTCTGGGGGATTCATTTTACTACAATGGTTTCTAGTACATAGCTATCTCCTCGGTAAGGTTCGATGACTTTGTATTCCAAGTTCGCAGCAAGCTTACCATCATCATCCTGCCATCTTTTCTCGTTTCTTTGCATAACAGGATCCCATGCAGTAAATTACACCTTCTGGACTCTTTGATCATAGTAGCGCTTCACCATCTCCTTCATCTTAGCTTCACGCAGGGCTACTTTTTCCCGTTTATAGTTTACTAAGTCCCGAATGATTCAAAGGTTCTCTTCGTTATTTGATTGATTATGTTGGTCATATCCTGAAAGCTCTATGACTCTTAGAGTAGGCACACCAATCTTTGCCACAATCACTGCCTCTGAGTCGTAAAAGAGGGCCATATGGGGTTTCTCTCGTGGCTGCTAATTCAGTTGCCTTGTATGACCAAAGAATGCTAGGAAGTTCATTTATGCAATTACCCTCTGCTCCCTCGAGCCTCACCCATATGATGGTTCGATTTTAAACTTCGAATTGGCCTTTGGCTCGGGGTGCTAAACTGATGTCAATTTCTACTGAATATGTTTTACACCAACATTTAAAATGACTGTGAGCAAGTTTCCCTTCCATTAGCGGTGATGATGATCTTGGGTATCAGATCTGTAGACGATATTTTTCCAGCAAAAGGTGATCACACCTTTTCCTCTCGCCTCTCATGTTTGTTACATGCACTGCCTAAACCCACTTGGTGAAGTAACCAATGGAAACTTATCCGAACTTACCAAGTGCTACAAGGAAATGTCTGGCTAAGTCAATTCTTAATTTATAGAACGGTCATGAACTAGGGATGTTCATCATCTCTTCCTGTGGAAACTAAGTGAGAGGTGCATATCTCTGACATTGATGACACGATTGGATGTACTGATTGGCATATTCAAACATCGTGGGCCAGTAGTATACAGCTCAAAGGAGCCTTTTGGCTACCAATCGAGCTCCTTGAGGATTTCTATATACCCCTTCATGGACTTCTCTAACGAGATAATCAGCTTCGCAAAAAGTAACACATTACATAAGTGGCTGAATGTGCCCTCTTAGATACAACACATTATCCTGAATCATGGGGCTTTGAGCCTTCTTGCTTCAATCTCTTCTTCAGGTAAGGTTTTGTCTCTGAGGTTACTTATGATAGGTAACACCCAATATTCTTCATAATTGATTGCCATAACCACATCTTCTTCAAAACTTGGCCTTTCGAGTGTCTCCATTAGCAACTGCTGCCTGTACTGGGTGTTGAGAATGGAAGAAGCAAGTTTGCTTAGAGCATCTGCCTTATGGTTTAGTTCTCTTGGTGCTTGTGTCAGTTTATAGCTTTGACACCCATTTAACATTGCCCTAACCATTTCTAAGTATCTTTGCATGTTTTGTTTGCTCGTTTCGTACTCCCCCTTGACTTGCTGAAACACTATTTGCTAATCGTTGTATATCTCAAGGTTTTGAGCTTTGAGTTCCTTAACCAATCAAAGACTAGTAATCAAAGGTTCATACTCTGCTTCATTGTTATTGGTTTTGAAGTCAAATTGAAGAGCATAAGGATAGTCTTTGCCTCATGGGCTTATGAGTAGAACTCCAACTCCACTTCTACCTGAGTATGATGATCTGTTGATTTACAATTTTCAAGTGCCGATTGAGATGAATGAATCTTCGTTCATCATGATCAATTATGACGTTTTGACAATGAAGTATACTAACGCCTGGTTCTCGATGGTCATTCTTGGCTTGTACAAATGTCATGCTCTCCAAGCTCAATGGCTCATTTCATCATATGTCTCGATGACTCAGGCTTAAACATTATCCGCCTGATCGAATAATCTAGAGTTCTTCAAACGTTTATTTAAGGTCGAGCAAGAGTTCCTCGCAGGTCATCTCCATGTTTCTTCTTACCTGTTTGTGGAACAGCTTGTCAACCAATCTCTGGTAGCTTTCTTCAGTATTCTCGTTGGATATTGTTAATAAGACCAAAGGAAACTGTTCCACAACATCCAAGGGTAAACATGTTTTTAAATATTCAGAAGTTAAGTGCGAGTTACTTTTGTCTTGTCATTTCGAGCCAGCATCGGAATATTCTAAGTAAATGCTGGTCTCCAACATTAGGGTTATAAGTTTCAGGGTCAATGTCGGTCAAGAATATGTTAACACTTTGAACAACCGTGAGTTATACTTCCTCTTAGAAAGAAAAAAAACCAAGGTTCATCAAAGCATTTTACCCAAAAGGAATTTAACTACACATTAATAAGCTGAAATAGATATGAATTTAAGTAATGATCTAAAATTTAAAATATTAGTTGATAGTAAAAAAAAATCAAAAGTTGTAAAGTATGAATTTAAAATAAATGTTCACTATGGTTTATCTGATTAAGTTTCCCAAGAAGTATCTGAAGAAAAAGAAAGGCATTGGACATTTACGTGGCGACTAAACGACTTTCCCACACCTTCGTAGACACCCCAACTAACAATCCTCCCATATCCCGCATTTCCGTCCAGGTTCATTTCAATGCCAACTTGATCCAAGAATATCACATTTTCCACTTTTCTCAACATCATCATTTCTCATCTCCATTTTCACGCAATCCCAGAAAACCCTTTTCATTAAAAGCTCGGAAAACGGTCGTAGGATCATCAAACCATGAAGAAGTGCAGCAGTAGCAGCAACAATGGGAAGAACAAGGAGGAGTCTTTCCATGTCCTACATAAGCTTCCACCTGGGGATAGTCCTTATGTCAGAGCCAAATATTTTCAGGTATCATATCACAGTCTTCTGTTTGATATCTTCTGCAAATGGTTTCTCTCATTTACCTGAATGTTGCAGTGTGTGATCTTGTGAAGATGGTGTTTTTTGTATGAATGTTTCCTTTGAAATTTAGTCCTATCTTTTTCTTGGCTGCAGTTTGATTATTCGTTTAGTTGAGATTGCCCAACTTTAACTGTATGATTTTATTCATGTATGATTGTGAATATTATCATTAAAGATCGAGTTGGAGTATATTTTCAAAAAATCAACTTTTATAATTCTAATTCTAATTACTGATAATGTAAAATATTAATGATTGAATTTTTTTGAGAAGTGAAGCTTAGTTTTTTTATTCCCAAAATGATCATATGTACTAGTGCTTATCACGAAGCCCTGAAATCATTGATTTTTTTAAAAAATGTTTGTGTTCTCTTCTATAGATTTATGCTTCTGAATTCATTGTTCAAGGTTGATTTTTGTCCTCATACGGTAATAATTGGAAATAATTGGATATAGTTGAAATGTTTGTACACCATCTATATATTTTGATTCTTTTTCTGTGCCATTTATTGGGCTTCACTGTCTCGTGCTTAAAATTGACCACAAGTGTCATTGAGCAATTGATCTCTAGACTTTGCGGCGAACTTCTTCAGAAATTTGTTCAATTTGTGTGTGTGTGATTTATTCACTATTGCAACCCAGAAAGCTGTGTTTTTATTGTGCATTCGTGGACATGAAGTAATACTGTTTCTGCATTTAACAAACAGGTAGTTGAGAAGGATCCCGAAGCTGCAATAGTATTCTTTTGGAAGGCCATAAATGCCGGGGACAGAGTGGACAGCGCGCTCAAAGACATGGCGGTGGTTATGAAACAGCAGAATAGAGCTGAACAAGCTATTGAGGCTGTAAAATCATTCAGGGACAAATGCTCCAAGCAAGCCCAAGAATCACTAGATAATGTCCTTATCGATTTGTACAAGGTAATTGGAGTGCTGTTGGACTAATGGTTCTGGATTTTACACTTGCCTCCTTGAGTCATATAGGCTGTATTTGTCTTGTGTTATTGAATATCAGAATATAATCAGTTTTTGGCCTTGCAGAAATGTGGAAAGTTAGATGAACAGATAGAACTTCTTAAGCAGAAGTTGCGGACAATTAATGAAGGAGAGGCATTCAATGGTAAACCTACCAAGACGGCTCGATCCCATGGAAAGAAGTTCCAGGTTACTATCCGGCAGGAAACCTCAAGGATACTGGTATAGAATGCTATCTTCCTCCAAGAATACATTATTCAACCAAACTGTATGCATTCCAAGAAGTCAACATTTTCATATAATCGAGCTTGTTTGGTTTCCCATGTGATTCTTCTGTTCCATGATATGCATTCTGTTCAAAAAGCTTGAACTATCCCACTAAGTGAACTTGGCTTAGTAGATCTCGCCGAAGAAATAATGTAGTTTGGTTTGCAGCAGGCTGAAATCCTACTTCTGTAGCTGTGTTTTAATGTGTAATCATTGCTGCAGGGGAATTTGGGTTGGGCATATATGCAGCAAACAAATTTTGCAGCAGCAGAGGTTGTTTATCGCAAAGCTCAGCAGATAGATCCCGACGCCAACAAAGCCTGCAACTTGTGCCTGTGCCTAATAAAGCAAGCTCGGTTCGCAGATGCAAGGCTTGTTGTTGAAGATGTAATCGAGGGCAGCATCCCGGGGTCAGATGATAACAAGTTGAGGACCCGAGCTATTGAACTGCTGGAGGAGTTGGAGCTTTGTGAATCAAAATCGCTCGATTTGCCTGCTTCGGGACCTTACATAGAGGATGCATTCTCGAAAGGCCTCGACCAGTTGATGAACCAGTGGGCGCCATCCCGGTCACGAAGACTCCCTATTTTTGAAGAAATATCAGCTTTCAGAGATCAATTGGCGTGTTGATCCTGTGTTTTTCTGCCTTACTAAATGTACATTTTTTTTGAGAAAACTTAAATATACATGTTTGAATAGGAAAAATAGAAACATTGGAGGGTGGAATTATTTAGTTGCTCACTGAATAGGCTTGAGTGAAGGTTTTGCATGTGACAGTGATTTTCAGCTTATATTTGCAGTTTACTTGGTGTAAGTAATAGGTTGTGGTCAAGTTATTGTGATTGTAAGTTTTTACCCCTTTCCCTTTGGCCCTTTGTATGCCATTTTCCTTGGGTGGACTGGCCTCTCTCTCTGGAGACCATTAGTCGTAGTTTATATGAGATCCAGAAGTTATATTTATTGATAAAAGTTATATAATTTTCATAAGTGTAAATATAATCAAACTTATAGTCCCGTGCAAATTTAAAGTGCAAATATAGTCTTTAATAGATAAAGTATGTGCAAATATATCAGTTTTTTGACAAATTGGGGCTAGATTATGTTAAAAAGATAAATTTACCCTTGGCCGGTATGTGTTTTAAAAAATTGAAAAACTACCAATTAGGTAATGACAATATTTCCCCCACCTATCTTCTTCTCCTTCTACACATTGTCACCGCTCGCCCTTTGTTGGTTTTCACAATTCTTATGCAAATCGTGTACCCACCCACCTAATCCCTTCATAAGAATTCAGTCAGTACCCAGCCATCTTCTTCTCCTTTTGCAAATCGCCACCGCTAAACACACACAAGAGCTGCTGGGGGAAATCTGGGTTTCTGAAATTTGCAGGATTAGAAGTACTGCACCCAGATGAATCCAAATCGGCGCTTGAAGGCAAGGACGAGCGGTGGCAAGGGAGCGGCGGCGGAGCGGGGTGGCAGTGGCGAATTGCTTCAAGGAGACTAGATTTGGAGGTGGTTGGGCTAGAATTGGGACTACGGTGGTGGGGCTGGCCGGGGATGGGTGGCCGCGTCAGAGAGGCTTACTTGAGGTGGCGCCAGGGGTGAAAGACGACAGCAGGGGGGTGGCAAG
>JAULKK010000001.1:2325767-2337339 GCA_032355705.1 Rubia peregrina | reverse complement strand
CAAATCGCCACCGCTAAACACACCCAAGAGCTGCTGGGGGAAATCTGGGTTTCTGAAATTTGCAGGATTAGAAGTTCTGCACCCAGATGAATCCAAATCGGTGCTTGAAGGCAAGGATGAGCGGTGGCAAGGGAGCGGGGTGGCAGTGTTGAATTGCTTCGAGGCGACTAGATTTGGTGGTGGTTGGGCTAGAATTGGGACTACGGTGGTGGGGCTGGCCGGGGATGGGTGGCCGCATCAGAGAGGCTTACTTGAGGTGGCGCCAGGGGTGAAAGACGGCGGTAGGAGGTGGCAAGAGGTGGTGAGGGTGGGCGCAACGGTGGGCTGAGCGTCAACGGAGGTGGTAGGGCTGATGCATGGGGTGAAAGACAGAGGGGGTGACTGTTACAGCAGGGCTGGGCGTCAGCTGAAGGTGGATGGAGGTGCTAGGGGTGGTCCTGGGGGGGAGGGTGGGGGAAGGTGGTGGTGGAGCTGGTTGGACGGTGGTGAGAGTAGTGGTGGCCGGGTTGGAAGGTGGTGGGTTGGAGATGATGGTAGACTGGTGGCTGCGGCGCAACAGAGGGGCGGTATGGTGTTGGTAGTGTTCACCGGTTGGGGGTGGAGGGCACAAGGCATTTTTGCCTTTCAAGTTTTTGCTTTTGGCTGAAAGGGCATTTTGATCATTTCCAGCCAGCCATTGACTGTAAATGACCTATCAATGCCAGAATATAGTCTTTAGGATTTTATTTGCACTTATGTAAAATAGTTAAAGTTATTTTTGCACTAAAAATTATCTCAGGATTATATGCGCACTAACTGAAGTTATGTAGGATTATATTTTTATATATCCCTTAAAGAAATTAAATATAGTAAACTATTTTCTCCATGATAGAATAAATATGAATACAAGAAGTTATATACGATCTTGGCTAAATTACAAAAGGACTTGCTGAAATTTTCTACATAACCAAATGAACACTGCGACTTCAAGAATACCAAAACGTATTCCTACAACAAAAGCCAGTATTAAGATGAACATCCCTGCTTTTCCATACAACTAAATCCTCATACTCCTGAGAGAGTTGACATACGTGTAACTCGAAAATGATACAAAGAGCTTCCGAAACCTGCCAATAGATATGGGTACAGATGATTAAAACATGATTGAAGTAGCTACCCTCTCCCCTACCAGCATGCAAACACGTAACACACGTACCAAATCCATTGACTCCTATGTTGAGCCATCGCCATATAGCTTTTGTACGGACTTTCATTCAGCACACATATTTGTCCATTTACACATCGTCCAGCAGATAACATGGACAACCAGATATCTACAGGTCCACTGTACTTTCGCAATATATTAGTACTGACCTGTTATTGATACAAACAAAATCCATCACTTATGATGCCAGAGTCAATAAATAGAATTATAGTTCCAGCCAGACTACACCGAGTTTATCCCAAAGCAGTCATATGCCTCCTCACTTCTTTTTTTCTTTCACCGTCAATTTAGGATGCATAGAGTTCTACAAAACGAGTTTTAAATAACCAGCAATAAAAAGTGAAATTTAGACTTACAAGTTCCCATGCTTCAACCTGTAGTGAAGTGTTTTGCAAGAACTTGCTGCAAAAATACGAAAATTCAAAAGCCACTCACTAGCATTTCAACATCTGAGGAAAACAGAAATATAACTAACCATACAAAAAATACAGGTGGATTTACTCAGACAAGTGGAACATGGGATAGAAAAGCAATTATCTACTTACCGTACTCCTCGATGCACATCACAGTGGTTACAGTGACCAGAGACACCATAATTATCAAAAGTAATTATCTGACGAATAGAGAATAAAAGCAAATAAATCATGTGGTGATTATATAACTAATGTCGAACTCTTCTAGTATCAACCAACAATCAATCAAACAATTGAAATAAAAAGAAGTCTTTTATAACAGAACAAAATTTCAATAAGATAACCGAAATCTGAACCTATAAACTTAGATATTTCTTTAGGCACTGTCAGGAGCTAACCAGGTTAATTGCATTCGAATTAATTTCCTCCTGTATAATCCCTTCCATTATGTCATTGTTCCAAGCTTTACCAAAACCGTCCTGCATTCAACAGCCATACTCCAAAAACTTTTTTAGCACAATCTGTCACAAAGAAAACAACAGCCAAGCATCCTCCAAGACACTACAGAAACGTACCTGTAGATCTGGATGGTCCACAACATTTACTTGTTGGCGGGGAATCTGCATCAGTAGCACAGTGTCACTGATTCAGAAAAGACAAAGTTAATCATACATTAAGCAACTTGAAGATAAAGTAAAATGTGCTTCCTAATAGTAAACGTATATGACAGAAGGCAGTTATTGCACAAGATAAACTTTCTGATTGAAGTACCTAAAAACTACAACAATTCATTAAGTTTCCAATCAAACATCAAAAGACCTTCATGACAGCAGATGCTAGGTACAACTCTTCTTTCCTGAGGTTCCCAAGGCCATCTGCATTACCTACACCACAGAAGTTATGCAAAATTTTAATCTAATAACACACAAACATCTGAAAATTAGGTACAGACCATCTCAATTCTAAGCAGAAGAATATAAAATGTTCTCATTTTCTATAAGAAAATTGCGTTAAACGCTGCCCATCTCATCTACAATAACGTGAATCTTAATCAATACCATTTATGTTTTTCCATCCTCTGCAAGCCTAAACTTATGACAACTGCAAACCATTAACATTTTTTAACATGGTTGTGTCAGAAGCAAGCCAACTCAACTGAAAGTCATACATAAGCCCACGCCAAAAAAAAAGATACCTTTTCTCTGTTCAAAACCCTCCAAACAGCTGGAGAAGCAATAGGGTGAACTTACCAGTTGATAGGCAGAGTATGTGAACATTATATGCCTTAGAAGTCAGGTAATTAATTGTTGGAGAAAAGAACCTGCGTGAATGTTTACAATTAGCCAGCCCGTACATATAAACAATGAGGGGCAAAAAAGATGTATAGAAACAGCTAATGAATTCAGGAAACCTTTAAGAGTTTTCCATTTGCAATATACAATCCTTGTAGAGCCTTATCCGCTAGGCACTAAATTTATACAGACTCAGCTGATTTTAAAATCTTCTCTAATCTAAATTTATATTTTTGCCAACCTACTTGGTGATGCTGGGTAATGAAGAATATGTTATGCTTACTGGATGAGCAAACCTATCTGCATATGCCGCAGAGTTCAAGCACACATAGTTCAAAGAATGGGGAAAAACAACATTACATTGTTTCATCATCAGGATGTGCAACAACCAACAAGACATTTTTGTTCGACAGAAATCCGCCAGCTGAAATAAAATAAGTAATCCAGGTTAATGTTACGCCACACCGGGGAAAAAATAGTAGTATGGGTAAGATCAAACAAAGTCAGTGTGAAGAAAATGATGACATACTTCTGCTAGTGTCCAGGAAACCAGCTTTTGACATGGCCAACGAACCAAAGTGCATTTTGCACAATGAAAGTGCCCAGAGTAATATGCACAAACCGACAACCGCCAGCCACACCATTTTGATTCCTTCACATGACAAGAGGGAACAGTAAATATTAAGAGAGCGCCAAAAAAGAAGATAAAATTTCCAGGGTGATCCTCCTAAACAGCTGCTTACGGATGACCCAAAATTCTATAAAATGAAATGACATTGTAGAACATTTCCAGCACACAAATACACAAACACAATTCAGATTACTAGTATGAATGCCTAAAGAAGCTTTCTAAAATCTAGCAACAAAGACAAAACCATAAAACAGAGTCGGATCCAGGATTTGAAATTTGGTGGTGCACCTAGCCACCTATTGATATTAAAAAAAAAAGAAGAATTCAGCCACAAACAACACTACACGTTGAATATGGGCTATGAGCCTAAGGGCAATTCAGCCTTTAGATACAAACTCGCTGGCTATTTATCTTCCAAATTTGCATTGTCAACAAAGCCAGCACATCTGGATCACATATCCACAATGTACATTCAGATTATTGCTCACGGCACACCACCCTCTCAGTCTCCCCTCCATTAACTAACAAATATTTACAACTACATATATAACCTAAAGCCTTGCACAACTCCATCATTCATGAAAAGCATTAAGCATAACTTACCTTGTTTTATATGAATCTTCATGAAATAAGGAGGGGAAAACAACAAAAATCCAGCCACGTTAGATCAAAAAGTTTCGATAGGGAAATTCCTACAGCTCTTCAAGTTAAGAGCTTTTGAACCAGATCAACTCATCTGCACAATACTTGGACAACTTGTACAAAACTAGAAATTATATGCAATCTATTATAGTCTACAGACTACAGGTCATCCCAGCCAAATTACAAAATACAAAGTAGAAGAATTTTTGAAGATATAACATAGAAAGTTACAAAGTAGAAACCATTACCAACCCCCAGGGGGGAGCGGAGTGGAGGCAGAGCTGCGAAATTAAAATTCCTGGAGGCTGGAGCAGAATTCAAATTCCAGGAGACGGAGCAGGGGGTCCTTTACAAAACCTGCCCACTACGAAAACAACATCCAAGAAACACAATAAATAAGTCTCTAATACAATTTTCAGCAAATTCATAAAGAGCACTACTTGCATCCATTTTTCAAGAATTCAAGCTCAACATCTGAAGTACGCATCTTATATTACCTGATACATGAGCAATTCCTAAAAACAAGACCCCAATAAAGTTCATAACTTTTTAAACACTAAAAATCAGGTGCTCGGTCAAAAATCTTAGAGACATAATATCACTTTGAGCTTACACATAAACGGCAATGCAATACGCCAACCCAATCAAGATGCAATCAATATACTACGAAATCCTACTGTACAATTCAGTATAAAAGTACAGTAACTTGAGGGTAATAATAAATATACAATTGCTACCTTGTGGAAGCTAATTTCGCCTGCGAAACCTAGACGCCTAAATGCGGAGGCGGGGTCGGAGCAGAGCTTGAAGCGATCGGCCGTGGTGTCCTCCGGTAGGGAGGGGGGAAAATACAGCGTTTAGTCGATGAGGCAGAGCGATCGGGAGCATAAGGAGAACATAGAAGCTGGAGTGAGGTCTCCGACAGCCGCCACGGACGGCGGAATCGGAATGCAGGAGTTATTCAACATCGGAACGCCTGAATGCTTGAAGATCTTCTGCTACGTCTCCTTCGTTTTATTCAAAATCGTGAAGAATTTTGATTCCTGTTTTCGTCATGAAATGATTCTGGTGGTTTAGCATGAACTTTTCTTGTATTATGTGGATAGTTAAGTACCGATTGAATCTGTTGCAGAACTCATCTATTTGAATGGATCATGTGATATTTCAAAAGTTTAAGATCCCATGTCTGGGTTCGTTATACGGAAAAGGAAGAAAAAAAACTGCTCAAGGTCTGGAACACATTAGGCTTAATATGATTAAACTTTAAAAAATTATGAGGTGGTTATTAAAGTTAATTGAGATTATGAGGTGGTTATAAACTTATGGAAGGACGATTTTTCCAAGATTTTGTCTTGAGATTATTAGAGAATATTTTAAGAATTTAAAATTATTTAGGACGATTATTGTATAGTTAGAAGGAAAAGGTGCATAAATAACCCTATAAAATTTTGAAAGTGTAGATATAACCATGTAAAATCTGATAGTGCGAAATAAACTCTAAGATTTTGAGCAATGGTCCAAACATACCTAAATTACGCTATTCTAACTTTGACTAAAGGAATTAAGGCGTTGTCCTAATCTTAAAAAAAAACCATGGGTTTAAAACTAAAAATTTAATGATCATTATACCCTAGGCTCTGCTTAGATTATCATTATTTTTATTAATAAGATAGGGTTAGATCAACAAAAAAATATAGGGTTAAAAAAGATAGGTTAGATCAGCACTATTATAAAATAAAAAAATTGAAGGTGAGCCAACTCCTTATAAATGTACATTCATTACAACTTCATAATCTAATATATCATTTAACATTTATAATTTTTGTGTTAATCTTTTTCCAACGCTCCCTCTATCCCAGAAAAATTGGTACATTTTGACCTTTTGAAGTCAACTAGATCAATTTTCAACTACTCTCTTGTTCTCTAAATACGGCCTCTTATAAAATGGCACATGGATTTTTAAAGTTGGAATGAGCAAAGGAAGTTGTATTGAGAGAGTAAAAAGTAAATTGAGTGGGTGAAAATAATATAGAATTTGCCAAAACATGAAGGAGTCAAAATAATATAAAAAACGTCATAAAAAAGTGAGTTGTGTGTATTTTTTTTAAAATAATTTAAAAATATATGTGATGATGAATCCAACAACATTTAACATATCTAATTAATAGAATTTAATGGTCGAATTTGACTCAATTTAACTTTCAAAGGTCAAAATATGTCAATTTATCTGGGATGGAAGAGTATACAAATTAGGTCTCCATAGTGAGAAGTTGATTTTGTGCCTAACATTATCTGAGTAGCAAATCAATTTCTAATTACAAAATTACCAAATTTCGTAAGGAAATTATTTACAGAAATTTCTGAATTTCCTTCATAAAGGATTTACCAAAGTTTCTTACTTTTGTAACAGAAGCATACAAATTATAAATATATTTATGACTAAATTGTTTTTTTGATCCCCACATAGCATCTTTTACCATCTTTTGATCTCCGAGAGCAAAACCACGTGTTTTTTTGTACCCGACAAATTCAAAGTGAATTTTTGGTCCAAAACCATATTTTGAGTGGTTTTCAGGTAAACCACATTATTTCTGATATGGTTAGGGGTATTTTCATAATTTCACTGATTTAAAAATATTTTCAAATAAGATTTCCCAGTGCCGCAGTGCTCCACCCTCTTTCTCCCTAGCGCGGCGCCGCTGCGCTCCGCCGCGCTCCGCCCTCCTCCTCCCTAGCATCGACGTCATCCTCCTCATCAGCTCCGTCCTGCTCCTCCCTATCCCCAGTGCCGCTAAACCCTATGCACCCCTTCTCTCTCTCCCCCCAGTACACGTTCCTCCTCATCCCTTTCCCTCTTTTTGGCACCGCTAAGCCCTCTTCTACTATCTCCTCGAAACTTAGATCGACTTTCTCCTCCATCTCCCCGAAGCCCTAGCGTCTCCCCCTCCCTTGTGATTAACTGCGATTCCCTCATTCCGCTCAGCCCCTGTAGAGCTGATGTCGACTGGTACGTCTGTGATTCTGGAGAAGCCACTGAATTCCGCAAAGATAAATTATCCAAAATAATGGGTGATTTCGATGAGGAAGATGGTTCAAACACCTCTGAGGTAACCAAAGATGGCTCAAAAAAGCTGAAATATCCAGTGACAAAGCATCTGTAACAGAACCAGTACGGGAACCTGGAAAATAAGATTAATCAAAACGAGCATGACGGGTGATGTATTTTCTTTTGGTAAGAGGATCAAGACATCGATAACCCTTGTACTGTGAACTGTATCCCAAAAAATACAAGACATACTCTGGGGTTCCAACTTGTGCGAAGAATAAGACCTCAAGTATGGAAAAACACAGCATCCAAACACATGAAAATTGGAGTAGTCAGGCGGAGAGAGAAACATAATGGAGTAAGGAGACTAACCAGATAACACCGGAGTAGGTATCCTATTAATGATATAGACTGTTGTTGAAAAAACATCATACCAGAATGAATGATGAAGTCCGGCGTGAAATAATAATGACAAACCAGTCTCAGTGATATGACGATGCTTCCTTTCCGAATGACCATTTTTCTCCGGAGTATAAAGGCATGAAATTTGATGATGAATGCCCTTAGACGCAAAATGAGTTCACATGCGATGATTCACAAACCCGGTTCCACCATCACTCTGAAAAACTTTAATAGTGGTGGAAAATTGATTCTCAACAAAGGCTTCAAATTGCATATAAACCTCCACAAAATCATACTTACGTCGTAGATGAAATAACCAAGTAAACCGAGAGTGATCATCAATAAAAATAATATAATAAATATACTCGGTGTGAGAGATAAAAAGTGAGGGTCCTCATAGACCACAATGAACTAAATCATGTACACGTGGTGCACATTTTAAATTATCATTAAAAGAAAGACGTTTTCCCTTAGCCATATCACAAGAAGTACATAAATGAGGCTTTGGCAGCAAATTAGTAACTGATAGACTACCAATTTTATTTAAAGATGAAATTACAGAAAAATGAACATGTCCTAACCGACTATGCCATATCTCAAAAGAGGCTTTTGGCTTTATTCGAATTAACAAAAGAAACTAAAGCAACACCACCGTAATCTAAAATGTAAAGACCTCCCTCACTGTATCCTCCGCCCACGAGCTCCTTGGTAACCTTGTTCTGGATAGTAAAAGAATCATCAAAAGAAACAACAACATTTAAATCCCTTTTCAACTTGGCAATAGATAATAAATTCTTGGTGATACTTGGAACAACTAAGATATCAGATAAAGTGAGAGAATCAGAAATCTAGGAATTGCCAACATGGGAAATATTCAAAGCAGAACCATTACCAAAATAAACAAGACGATTACCGTGATAAGGAGCGACGCTATCCAAATTGGAAGTTGAGTCGGTCATATGATTGGTAGCACTAGAATCCATGTACCAATCACGAGTGACATTTAACTGCTGATAATTTGGCTGAGCTGTGTCCGCGGAGTTTGTAACCTCATCGCGAGAAACATGTGAAAGCTTGTAGCAAAATTCAGCGAGATGACCAATGTGATGACATTATTGGCAGACATAGCAAGGATTGAAGTGGGGCATCACCGGCGGCTTGCGACGTTGCACGACCACCACCGCGACCATGGCCGTAGCCTAGGCCGCCCCGTCCTCGGCCAAATTCACGGCCTAACCTACCCTGATTCGCATATCCGGATCCCTGTTGAGAAGCAACAAAAGTAGAGGGAACCGGTCCCGAGGTAGACGAACGAGCTTTAAGCTAAATTTCTAATGCTTCAGCATCAGCAACAATGGTGTACAAAGGAGGTAAATGGTCTTTCATCATTTGAGTAGAAGAATACTGGGAGAGTGTATCATTCAAGCCACAACAAAATACAACAGCAATATCCTCATCATTGAGGAAATGACCAAGAACACGCAATTCATCAAAAATATCTTTAAAGCGAGCATAATATTCTTGGATAGATAGATTTTCTTGACTAACTCCATAAAAATGATCAACGAGAAAAAGACGACGAGCACGAGAATTATTCTAAAATTTAGTAGCCAAAGCATTCCATACCTGAGCAGCAGTGACCATGCCATCAACTGCTGACATTGCAGAAGGATTCAGGGATGAAAAAATTGCAGCTTGAACAAGCTAATATGTCTGAATCCAAACATCAAGGAGATTAGCATCGTCAGAAGCTTTTTCTTTAGATTCCTTGGAGGACGAGCTCGCGGTCTCTGGAGGGCAGACAGTCGCACCATCAAAATAACCAATCAGCTTAACAGTTCGTAAAATAGAAGTAACCTGAGTACGCCATTGAGAGTAGTTGGAACCATAAAGCTTGATTGTGATGTAGTTGATCAACGATGGAAGAGTGATTGACATCATCGGGAACAGATCCAAGAACAAAAAAGAAATTAAATCGCACCAAACACACAACAATCTGGTGAATGGCAGTGGACGACTGATTTAATTTTTGTACAAGGACAGAACAACAAGTGCGGCGCGGGAACACAATAGCTGGCGCATGAAGAACACGACAGGCGCGTGAACCGGCGAGACGAGAGAGGTGAGGTGACGGTGTGTGCGGTGGCAGAAATTTGCGATCGACCAAGTCCGACGGAGCTGATGGAGCGGCGTTGGAGTCCGTTGGTTAGGCGGCGGGTGGGCGGCGACCGTTCGATCGGAAAACATAGAGGAAAATTTAGAATTTTGGAAAAAGCCAGGGAATATTTAGAGAGATCTGACTAATACCATGATAGAATGTAAAACCCACAAAAGATTGTGGCTGTGTGTATTCATATATATATATACTTAGTACAAAGGGTATATAAGACCGAATCAGATATGGAAAATGATATATGCAAAACCAATCAGAAAGGGTATTCCTTTCTTAATCTGATTCTAATTCATTTAATATTCTAGTACGAACTAAATAGATGAAAATTCATCTGCGACTAACTTTCCTCAATGCGTGGCCTCTTCCTCGCCTCGGGAGCTTATGTGGTTTTATAAAACCACTTATGATAGTGTGACACCCATCCCTTGTTTTCGAAGTAAGTATTGTCAAAATGCTTCGGCCCCTTTTCCTCCCATCGTAAAACCAATCCCTTAACATTTTTCAAAATTCGAGTGATTAGACTCCCATACGGTAGACGTTTCAACACATTCTTTGACGTTGCAAAATGCAACATGTGCCTAAATATAGCCGCTCCATGATTGATTGTTCTACCCCAATTATAAAATTTAATAAGATGAGTGTTGTGTAACTTGGCTCAGTCAAGTGAAAAATGGAAAAAGAAAGGCGACTCTTCATTAACTGTTGTAAAAAGAAAAAGGAAAATAAATTATACTCCCTAATTTTTAATTAATTACAATCTAATTAGTATAACGTCCATAATTTAAATCTAATTAAGCAGTAATTTATATAACGTCCCTAATTGCTAATTAATTACAATTTGAACCCCATTTTGCAAATCAATCCCTGATTTATCCATAAACTTATGGACAAACTGCATTTCCTGAGACTTTCTCTTTGTTCAAAGTTAAAAATACTTAAAAATTATAATTTTATATCTAGTTATTTATAATATAAATTATTAATGTATATTAGTATTAGTTTGTACCAAACATCTATATTAGTATTAGTAAAATCACATAAATCTAAAGAGATAAAATTTTAAAATTTTAAACATTCTCTATATAAACTCATCAAACTAATGTTCTCCTCTCGACAATTAGATTGAGTAAAGGATAAATATTGAAAAAGAGAGGAAAAATAAAATTGAATTACATTGAAATTTAACAATGGAAAAATTTAAATCCCAAAAAATATTGATGATCCCAAAAGACATAAAACAATGTCGTGTGTTAATGGCGTACCACTGGCGTAGAGAGAAAGATAAAAAGGTCAAAAGGTCAAAAAGTAATTGTTAAAGGTACAAACCAAACACTAAGGAAAAACACTACTAAATTTAGCGTTTCGTATTTGATGGAAATGCTTTGTGAAAAAGTCTACCAAAGGTTTTTTTTCCTGTATACATTGGCTGTTTGACCGAATTAAAATGCCAACAACGAAAAACCAATTAAAACGCAACAACCATAAACCAATCAAAACACTAGTAAAAAAGCCCAATGCCAAACGGAGCCTATATATACCCTCCTCAAATTAATATTCTTTCACTAGCCATTAGTTTGAAGAAAGGATAAACATTAAAATAATATGAGGAGAGAAAAAATATAATCAAATTGTATAACAATTTAACCAAAATATGTGAAACAGTAAAAGTAAAATTTAAAGCCGTGAAGAGTTAAAATAAAATTTAGAGTTAAGTGCTAAAATGGCCCTGACTTTAGACAGAAAATGTCAATATAAACCTGCAATATCAG
>JAULKK010000001.1:2295763-2308816 GCA_032355705.1 Rubia peregrina | reverse complement strand
TGTTTTTCCCATATTTAAGAACAAAATTACATTATATATTGTTTTTTAACATATTTTGCATATTTCAAAACAGATTTTTCAAATCAGATTTTAAAAAAATCAATTTTTTTTAAAAAAAACAAATGATGAGACACGTGGTCCAACCAATGGGCGACACGTGTCACATCAGATTTTTTAAATAAAAATAGGAGCAAGTTAGTGGGACAAGCGATCCACTGAAAGAGTGCCACGTGTCCCAGGATGGGACAAAAAATTGGTCCGCACATATGGGCATGGCAGTGGACTGACGTTGGCTGCCTTCATTTGCCTGACACAATGGGCTTTGGCCCGGTCCTTAGCAAGAGATTTTTTATTGATCTCTTAGAGATTTCTATCGTGAGCATTTTCGATCCAGAGTGGTATATTAAAATTAAGAGACCACTTCTGTATACTCCCTTAGGCCCTGAAAATTTATAAGGGAAAGGGCAGTGCGGTACTTTCATTGTTCCTTTCCCGCCAAAAAATATACTCTTACCCTCCGTTTTCTTCCCCAGGTTCTTGAATGAAGAAAACAGTCACACAGTAGCAGTCGCATAGCAGCAGCGATGGACATTGATATTCCAGACCTTGAAGAGCTTCAATGGCTTGAATCCCACAATTCCAACTATCTGGAAGAGGAAGACATCGAATATCCCGCCTCTCCGCCAGCAGAGCCCGAACCGCCCGAATCGCCCGAACCGGAGCCCCCGAATCGGAAACCCGAACCCACACCCATACCCGTACCCGCCTCCGCCTCCTCAAAGCCCACTTTATCCCTGCCGCCAAACCCCCTCATTGAAAACCCCCAGGGAAATGCCAAAAAGCGTTTCAGATTGGATGTGGGCTCGGAACCTATCGTCGCTGGAGATGCGAGTGGTACTACTAAGGAGGAAAAGAGGACCAGGGTTGGTGTCAATGGCGATGACGGCTGCGATGAGGAGGATGAAGACTGGCTTAAGTACTCGCCGCCAGTGGAGGTTGATGGAGGTGCTGATGTGGCGATGGCTGTTGAGGAAGAGGAGAAGGAGAGATTTCTGTCGAGGTATGCCACTGATATCGATGGGGATTGCGTGCCGGTGACTGGTTTGGATGGGGAGAGGGTTTATGCCAAGATTTGTAGAGTGGATGATGTGGATAGGGTGAAGAAGCTGGATGTGATGGGCAATCTTGAAGGTTTGTTTTGATATTTCCGTTCAAAGGTTTGGTTGAAAGTGTGGTGCTTTTGGTCTGTTTGTTTTAATACTTTTAATGAGAAATTGTAGGAGAATTGGCAGGGATATGGAGTTCGAAAGGGACAAGGAATGATCTTTATGTGATTATTGGCCTGCCATTATAATTGAGAGTCGTATGACAGTGAAGTTTGTTGTATATCTTTTGTGAAATGATCAGTTTCTTTGGCAAAGCTGGAGGGAAATGATCAGCTTGACGTTGATATAATATCTTTAGACTTAACTTCCGTCCTTGTTCATTAAGAACAGTATTATATTACAATTTCTAAATTCTATCTAATGCAAAAAGGAATAGTCTTGTCATTTCTGATCAGCCAGATTTCAGATGAAATTTAAAAGATTATCTGCTATATTTGATTTGTATGTTGTTGAAGGTCCCAGATGACTTCATATCAGATGTTTCATTCTACACATTCTTCTCTCAGCTACCATCTAGGTGCTGAATATTGCAATCCCACTGAATTTTCAGGTCTTTCCCGAGAATGTATCAGAGACTTGATGCAGAGGGTGGAGCAGGCTGAATTCTTGAAGGTAAACTTTGTACATGGTTTTGTCCTTGGGTATATGCGAGGTGAGGAGAGTTATTTGTTCTCAAATGTTGGAATGCAGAAATTATCTATTGAATTTAAATGGGAACCAAAAGTCTTCATTTACCCCTACAATTCCATTTCATCCTCATTTTCCAGATCTGAGATGGAAAAATGGGAGTGAAAATTTAAGTGATGCATTGCATAAAACGTGATCTCGTAGAATATGCTGAAAATGAATCCTGATGGTACGCTTTAGCATTTACAGAAGGTGATTCCTGAAGTTATGCTATTACAGTTCTAATTCCGATTGGTGGGCAGAGAGTGTAAATCTACATGAGATTTGGAGCAAGGGTTTGGAACCAAAATGTTTTACATTAGTAGAGTTTCCACTGAATAGTCTAGGCTTAGTTATTAGGAAAGTGAAGATAGGACACGAGTGACATGACGAACACGATTTAAATGAATCTATTTTTTTGATATTGGATCTATTATGGAAGAAAAATGGGGGGAATTAATGAAGTCTTGAAGATGTGCATGTAGGAATCAAGCAGAGCAGAACAAATGGAGAAGTGCTTCTCTATACTATGCTATTGTAAAGTACGCTCAAAATGATATTTATTGATAGATTGAACATGAGTGAACAAATGAAGTATGCTGAGTTAAGTATGTGAACATACTAGGCTTGAACAAATATGATTCAATAGCTGAAAAGGCCTACAAAGGTCTGGATATCTATTGAGTGTAGAAAACGATCCTTCAATTGCCTAGTAGCATAGGCAGGAAACAAGGAAGTAATAACTCATATTGAAAGGGGAAGAGAGACACCTAACAAATTGGAAGGGAACTTTACTTTTCAACCAAAAAGATGGCAACATATGATCCAAATAACTAATCCCATATAGTGGGATTTCATGCTTGAAAACCCAGGAGACTCTGGTTACTACCATAACATAATGTTGCCCATCTGTATGCAGAAAGCCTCATGCACCTGAAGTTCCCTTCGATTCCTTCATTGTGAACTAATTTCTTTTTCACTTTTCAAATACCATTATACTCCTTAACTCACTAAGGTCTTTCCATTGCACTGGAAATCCTTCTTGAGGTATCAATTTGTTAAAGCCATCCTTTTGCTTTTGTGTAGGTTTTGCAAGCTAGTATTGGAATTGAGAGTGAACTCTGTGAAGTGAATGCTTTAGTAGAACCAGTGGTTCAAGAGCAACTCTGGGTGGACAAATATGCCCCAAATACATTTATGGAGCTTCTAAGTGATGAACACACAAATCGTGAGGTTTGCAGAATCTATGTTTTGCTCATTATTTTGGCTGTGCAGTAAATGTCTTGACAGGTTACTTTGGAGAACCATAGTTACCCCAGTAAGATGTGTAGACAACAGAGATCCATGAAAGCAAATTAAACAGAGAAGGGGAAAACCTTACAAGATTTGGAACAAGAAAATAAAGAAAGACATCATTTAAATTAAAATGACCAGTGTATCTGAACTGAACAGATAGTTAAGATACGAACGAAATAGCCTAGGGGGGGGGGGGGTAAAGGCTCAGTTATTGTTGTGATGAAACCTTGATTTGACTATGCCAGAATGTTAAAGTTTTTCCTCTGGTTGTGGACCGGGCCTGACGTGTGTCTTTCCTGCTGTAGGTGCTATTGTGGTTGAAGCAATGGGATTCATGCGTTTTTGGATCCGAAATAAAAAGTACTGCAGATGATATACTCTCTGCTTTGAAACGGCATTCCTCTGTTGTCCAGCATTCAAAATCACACGCAAGGAATTCTTTTGGAAAGTATCAAGAATCAAGATGGAGCAAAGAAAACAATGGAGATAGTAAATTTCAGAATGAAGAAAACAAAAGCTCAAAGGATATTCAGGAATTGTGGGAGAAAAAACGTAAACAATCTGGTCCTCCTGAACAGAAGGTTCATCTCAAGACTGATTTTAAAAGCATCTTTCATTTGATAGATGCTATGTTTTTCATCTCTTTAAGTTGATCTGTGATTTCAAGGACTAGCCAGAACCCAGATGAATGACAGCTTATAAAAATTGAGGTTTCCCCCAGAGGTCTTATTTGCTTTTAGAACTGTCAATGTGAAATTGTTCTGTTATAAAACAATTATTCTGTTGCATGAGTTCAGTTCTGGTGAGCAGTAGTCCAGTAGCTAAAAAGTCCCAGGCCAGGATCCTTTTCTGCAGTAAGCTGCATGTCTTCAATTTTCTTATTTGGCTTAACTTGGGTGTTCCATCTAATTTCTAGATTAAATGTTTTATTTCGTCCACTATAAGTTTGAAACTTTGAACGTGCTCACTTATTATTATTCCAAATGAAAATTGAGGAAACCATTGATTATATCATCCATAAATTCTATATAAAAAGGCCTTTCACTACAAGTGGATTGTATAAAAACTTACTGCTTGATTCTTTCTGATATCTTCTTTATTATGTTTATTTAATTTATAATTCTAGCTTATGGGTATACCCACTTTACAACATAATGCTATGGGTTTTTTTCAGATTCTTTTGCTTTGCGGCCCTCCTGGCTTGGGAAAAACAACGCTGGCACATATAGCTGCTAAGCACTGTGGATATCGAGTAGTGGAGGTCTGTGGCTTATTTTTACTCGTTAACATCCATACCGTAAAGTTTCTTCTCTCAACTTTGATGATTTATTTGGTCACGCAGGCTGACACATCATTTATTAGTTTCCATTATTTGTAATTTATTTTTGTTAAAAGTAAGTAGATAACAGCAGCTGGTGGTTGTTTGAACCAAAGCTATGAATTTCCTTCTAATGTGCTTCATGTTGTATGTTGAATGTGTATTGGACAGATTATCTTTGTTAATGACTTCCAGGGAAGTCTTTAAAATCCTCTTAAAGTTCTTTTGATGTCTATGTTATGTTTCTTTACTTCTACCTTCTGGCATTCTAATGCCCGAAAGATGGTTTGATATAATGACTATGCATCTTTATCTGAACTGAACTTAAGGGCATGCAAGCTAGAAGATTCTGATTTTTTTTCTGATATCTGCTTGACCTTTGGCTTTTAGTCTTTTCTTCATACTGTAACTCCATAACTTTTGTATCAAGCAGGCTAATCAATATTTAAAAATATTTGGAGACTCAAAAATTGTTCTATTTAAATTGAAATTGCCTTGACTGATGAGGTTCAGGTGTCTTTAATTACGAGCTCCTTTTTTTTGACAGATTAATGCTAGTGATGATCGATCCTCATCAACAATAGAGACCAAGATTCTGGACGTTGTTCAGATGAATTCCGTTGTAGCTGATTCTAGGCCTAAGTGTTTGGTTGGTTTAGAATATTAGCCTCTCATTTTTTTAAATTGCTAGGCACATCTTTTGTTTCCAGTGTATTGTAATATCCCTTAGGTTCCAAACATGTCTTATTTTTCTTGTAGGTTATAGATGAAATTGACGGGGCTCTTGGTGAAGGCAAGGGGGCTATTGATGTCATCTTGAAGATGGTAAATATTAGAGCATGTACATGTTCTCATTTCTCTATTGTTTTGTTTGGAACTATCTCCACATGTTCATGACTCAAGCCATACTTTTGCCGGACCTGTATGGGGAGGCTTCTTGGGAAAGCTTGGGCTTGTATTTGATGCTTCTTGAGATAGTCACACTCCCTATGTCCCAGTTCAAATTGCACCACAATCATTATCTCGCTGTTCAAGAAATATGTTTGACCCTTAATATATTTACCTATGCATAATAACGGCAAATAAAAAGTTGATATTTAAAAACTAGTTACAATGAAAATATGTCATATTCTGGTCACCTGACAGTAAATATGTATGCTTTCTGAGCTTAATGACCAGAAGACACAAACTATACAAAGATGGGAAAAGAAAATATCTAACATTGAAATGTACTTCTCCTTTTTGGGTCATATAGGATAGACTTATATTAGATCTAGACTCTTTATTATAAGGATACTACTATCACATGTGGATGTGGCATTGCTGCTAAGAATTGGAAGAAGTTGTCAGATTTCTAAAAATTTCATCTCCTGGACTTGATGATTACATGTTTTATGATGTCAGATTTAGGATTTTACAAGTTGTTTCTGTGTTTGCGGAGATTAATAGTAATGGTGAAGTGATGTCTACTGTTATAAATGAGTAAAGAATTGGCCACAAGTACTAGCTTAAGATTATGAATTGGTCTGATAATATATTGTGATCTGGATTCTTTAGTCAAACCTTGTAAGCTTACCTGAATAGATAAGCAAAAGGTTTTGATTGATTTGATCTCCTTAAGAGCATCTTAAAGCTATGTCCAAGAATCAGAGATTCCTGTGAATCAGCTTTTCATGCAATTTGTAGTCTGGAAAACTTGATCTGCCTTTTATTTCTGCAGGTAGCTGCTGACAGAAAATCTGATAATGGAAAAGAAAATGCAATCCGGGATGAAAGTTTTGGACAAAAGTCTTCTAAAAAGAAGCAAACGAACACATCCTTACTGAGACCTGTATAGTTCTTCTGACTTTCTAGCTAATTTTATTTTTATACTGCTGAATCACTGATATGGAGCTTCACTGTAGGTGATTTGTATCTGTAATGATTTGTATGCACCTGCCTTGAGGCCATTGCGCCAGGTAGCAAAGTATGTATATATATAATGGTTTTGGATTGTTAACAGTGGAACAGTCGATATACACTCTTTTGTTAAATATATGTTTTATTTTTAATTTGGCAGGGTTCATGTATTTGTTCAGCCAACAGTGAGTAGAGTTGTGAACAGGTATTCAAAAATATTCGTCTAGTTTCTGCAACCAATTATCTAGCCAAATTGTTTCTGTTGTACTTTTGAGTAACAACCGAATATATGCATGCATTGATATGGTAGATAAATCTCATCATATCTCGATAGCTCTTTGAGTCCTCCCTTTTCACTAAAGCCATACTTCCGAAATCTTTTCCAGCGTTTGTTAAATCACTTACATCTTTGAAATTGCAAATTAATGTGATCAATTTGGGTACACTGCTCTAATTAGGTTTCCGGTTACATTTATGGACTGTAAAGCAGAGCTAAATGCATATTTGTGTTATGGAAATTTGATCATTGTTAGTAGCTTTGTGTCGTGTCCATTTCTTTGGATGCGAAATGAGTGTTTGCTACATGCATGTCATTTGGACCATGCTTTTAACTATTTTTCGATTGCCATTTATTTTCTTACCTATGCTACTACCATTCACTTGCACACTTACAGGCTTAAGTACATTTGTAACAAGGAAGGAGTCAAGACACGTTCTGTTTCTCTTACAGCTCTGGCAGAATATACTGGTGTGTGGATATATTTAGTAGAACTACCTATGCTTAATATGAAAGTATATATCTTTGCATGTATTAAGTGTAACATCTTTTGCATTCATATTATAACCACACTTTTCCTCAGAATGCGACATAAGGTCTTGTTTAAACACCCTTCAATTTCTCAACAAGAAGAAGGAAACCCTCAATACGGTAATACCTTAATCATTCAGAAGCCTTGTTATCATCATTGTCTGTTGCCACTATTACTTCAATGATGTTTGAAGTACTGTGTCTTCTTTGTTAATTTTATCTAAAATATGATATGATAATATTTTCCTTTGCTCTTATCCTCAACTGTCAGATTTATTTTAACATGCTAAGACTCCACCTTCAGTTTTAAATAGTTCTCTTTGCATTTGTGCAGCACATGAGTTGTGTTGCTGTTGAATTTTAAAAAAAAAATCAAATTGCCTATGGTGCCCGTTCACAGTTACTGGTGTATAGGCCAGCCAACTTTTGATATGGTTTTTAAAAATTCTAGTAGAATTTTTTAAGGTTAATTAAGTGTATTGATATATGCTTTTGAATATTTCTGCATTATTAGTCCCTAGTTTTTACTAAGTTATATGCTTGAAGTTTGCTAATTGCTTTTGGTTCCAGATGGATATCAGTTCACAAGTGGTTGGTCGAAAAGATACATCAAAAAGTGCTCTAGACATATGGAAAGAGGTAACTGTTGCTTCATATGTTTCTTGTTCTTGTAAGCTTATTTTCAAACGTCGCCTCTTCTATGCAGTTTTAGGGCTCTTCAACTTATATGCACTTCAGTTTTAGTATAATTTTGCACTGATACGATTTAGCTTAATTTGGTGGATTATTCTTATTTTTCACTATGTTTAGCTCAGTCGGTTCAATGAGAAATCAGCTCGGGAGAACAGGGCTTTATGTTATTTTCTAATTCATGCTTTTCTATCCACTGCTCTTAATCTCCGACTTCAGATATTCCAAAAGCGAAGAGCAAAACGGGAAAGAAAATGCACCAACATCTTCAATAACACTTCGAATGAGTTTGAGTTCCTGCACTCTTTGATATCTAATAGGTGTGTCAATAAGCTCAAGAGCATTCTTTCATCTTTATGACATGACTGACATCATCACACTTTTTGTTGGTTATGCAGTGGCAGCTATGATTTGATCTTTGATGGAATATTCGAAAACATCTTACAACTAAATTATTACGATCCTTTGATGAAGAAGACTGTAAGTTTTTCCCTTCCATAAAAAGTTGTCTTCAGAGCATTTCCCATTGTGCACTTGCTGTTCTGGTTGCGCTACCTTTCATATTTGTGTTTGTATTTCTCTTGTAGGCCACATGCTTGGATAATCTCGAGATATCTGATATATTTCATAAATACATAATGCGCACACAACAGATGTCCCTTCTAGGTGAAAGACACTTTGGATTTGCAGTTCTTTGAATAGAAAAAATGGTTGAATTTAAAATCCACATTTCCTTATTTATTCTTGCAGTTTATCAGCCTCAGGGTGCAATTTCAATACATGGGTTAGTAGCTCAAGTTGAAAGAACAAATATAGAATGGCCAAAGTCTTTTCTAAGGTACATCGTATTTTGCCAAAAAATTCTATGCCATGAGTATGGAGTTGTATCTGATCATAATTTTAATACGAACCTATAGATTCCGTACATTATCATTGGAAAAGATGGATGTACTGCGTTCCTGGAAGTACAGAATATCTCCACATATTTCAAGGCATTTGTCCGCTAAGTACTTTACAGAAGACTTGATTTCTCCATTTCTGCACATTCTTTCTCCCCCAACCATAAAGCCGGTAATATTTTCACTCATATTCTGTTGTCTATCTCTTGTAAACAATGTTCTGTTTTGAACTATTTTTCAGTATTCTCTCCTCCGACTGTACATGCAATAATATCTTCACTCATATGTTCTGATGTATGTCACATGAGAGCAGTGTTTCGTTTTACACCATATTTCATTTGTGTTGAGCAATTGTGCTGTATTAATGCGTGTCACGATTCGACATTGAGGGGCTGTATCTTCTAGGCAGTGGGATGAATCCTGTTGGTTCTAAGTTGTCTGCATGATTTTCATTAATATTCAAGTATTTGTTTTTGCAAGAAATTATCTTCAAATATCACACCCAATGTGCGGGAGGCATCATTTTCTTCCACTTATAAACAATCATTTCCTTGTTCCTATAGTTATTATTCCCCAAACTGATCAAGCTTGCTGAGCATATAATCAGCAAAAGGCCTGGGTTATTTTCTGGCACTAGTTGGACATGTTTTGCTTGAGTAGTGATAGGGAAAGTTGAAAGTTACATATTTTTTTGAAAGTGGGAAAGTTGAAAGTTACTAGTCACACTTAAGAGGCCATTACATATTTTTCAGTCATGTCACATCCATTTCACTTTTCAATCATTATTCTTTTGTTTCTGCCAAACAAATGTTTTATTCCCAGACATTGTGCAAGGCACTTGCTGAGTTATATGGAAAGTTTAACTCACACACAGGGATCACATACACCCTTCCTTGATTGGCCTTTTAGAATGGTCATTATCAGTCAGCAACCAGTAAGAACATATTGTATGCATCTTTGCGCAGGTGGCTTTGCACCTACTCTCGGAGAAAGATAAGAGTGGATTGGCTAATTTGGTAAATTTGATGGTTTCCTATGCCATAACTTATAAGAACTTAAGGTCTAGTTCTTTGCCTGGCTCCCTGAAACATGGAGAAGTTCTGGATGCATCATTGCTTTCATTTGACCCTCCAATTAACGACTTCATAAAATTCATGGTTAGTATTTTTACCTTTCCAAAATGATAAAAAAGTTATTTTCTGTAGATTTTGGTTTGCATTATCTCTTGTACCTAGAAAGCAATTCTCTAACCTCTAAACCTCTAACCTCTGAGTTCATGACCGTTCCTTGTATCCCTCAAACAGGGTCGTACTTGCTGTCATTTTGTGCTTGCCTCAGCTGTTAAGCAGGTTTTGGTGCATGAGGTAAGTATTTAATTCTCAAATTTTCTGCCCAAGTTTTTTTTGTCATGCATCATCGTCTATAATTACTCCTAGGGTAGCACCATCAATGCTGCCACAAACCATATCAATAAGTCACAGTATATCTTATGAGTAGTTTGCTTAAGCAAACCACGAGTCTTCAAAAACTGTCAAGACTTCTTTGTGTCAATGCTTTGACAGTCTTGGCAAATCTAGAAATACTTAAGTCATGTCGGCATCCACCATCACAGCAGAAGCCGCTCATGCGAAACAATAATATGATATATCTTTAGACTTTTCATGGATATAAGCTGGACCCTCCAATTATGTAGAGTTGCTTCACTTTAATCAAGCTTAATGGAAGTATCTGAAATTCAGAATAGCTTCAGCCTTTTCGTGCCTCCGAATTTTCCCTAAATTACATGGGAGTATGTGTAGATTATAAAGGAAGCTTCTGTGAATTACTTATCCGCGCCTTAGTAGGTTAGTCATACTTAGCAATTGTTGTTTCCATTCCCAAATAGTATTTTATCCATGGATTTCTTCTGACAGGGGATTTTTGTCTTAATGCCTTGAGTTCAGTTGACAATTTTCTGGTTATTCTTAGCTAGGACTTATAATCAATGGGTTTATGATTCAAATCATACATTTCCCCTCTCAATACTCACTGGTGCAATTGATCTATGATTCGATGTCAACATTTCTTTCTCCTCGCTTACCATTATATTAACTGATAAGAAAATAACTGTGTTTTAGGTGGAAAAACATAAGATCTTGCAAGGAAGCTCTACCAGATGCTTAGACTTGGTAGACTCCACTGACAATAAAGACTATCCTGCTGCGAGAAGAGAGAATTTTAATTTCCAATCTTCCAGATCTGACCTGCCAACTGGCTCAACTAACAAGCAGATAAGTTCCAAAAATTTGTTGGCACCAGGGCAGTTCACACTAGCTTCTGGGAAGGCAACTTCACAAGTGGCTACAGAGTCTGCATCAAGTGCAAAAGTAAAATCTCTTGAAAAGAGGAAGTTCTCCAGCTCCCATAATTTCTTTGATAGGTATAAATTAGTATGCTCTGCTTCCTCCCCTGACTTCCACTTTATACTTTTTCCACTTTGACTGTGCCAACTTTGCATAACTTAATTGCCTTAATTATAATGTCTGGCTATCTATTGGCTTGCTCTTTTTGTTAAATTTGCTGCGGTTAGGGAAGTAGTATGCTAAAGATAAGATATATTTTCACCACTGATGGGTGGAAGTGTTCCCTTTTGCTGAAGGGGATTATGTGAACCTAGTGGAACCGAAGTTTGTTTTTCTCACCAGATAGTTTAGGAAATTACCAAGTGGAAGTATTTAAAGTAAAATCCTTATACTATTCTCAATGAGCCTGGCTGTAGTCCTTTTACTTAATTTGCATACATGGGACAATATTACTGGGCTGTTGCTAGGCAATCAAGCTTAAACTTCTTTCTGATGCTCAATTTTTTTTGAGGAACAGATTGTATGAGCCAGAATTCTTTTCATAGTTTACTTGTTTCTACCTTGAATTATTGTTTTTAACTCGTTAAGCTGGCTTGTTTAGCAGCTTTGATGATTATAGCACTGATCTTTTATGATAAATGCAAACAAATAATAATGCCTTAATGCTTCAGAAGTACATGTATATGCCAACTTGAAGAGGTACTTCCAATTCATTTCTAGTTGGTCCTGCTGATATACTTTTGCGTTGGACAGGTTTAGAAAGATCAATAGTAATGGTTCTGAGGACATCAATTCTGACGTAGTGGGGCCAGGAAAACCAGAGAAATCTTTGCGCCCCGTTTTATTTAAATTCAATGAGGTATGCGGTTGATTGTATTTTTTTCATCATATTCTTTGCACCACTGCGTATGCCAGGGTTTGAGCCCTGGAATCATTATTTTCAATATTATATATGTTGTTCAGCACTTTTCGAGATAAGTCTAGTTTTAATTAATGGATGAATCATCTCATGTTTTACTTGAGGTGTTGATCACTTTGGAATAGTTTGTTTGCATTTGTATTACAATCCATTTATATTAGTTGATGCATTCTGATTATTCCGTTTACCTTTTAAAATGTTTCATGTAATCTGAACTTAATTGCGCAGGGTTTCACAAATGCTGTAAAGAGACCAGTTCGGATTCGCGACTTTCTCATCTGATGCAAGGCATTCCTGTTGGAAGCAAACCCTCACTCCAAAGTTAGCAACAATGCTTTTATTGCTGCTTCAATCCAGATTAAATAGCTTTAATCATCTCTATAATTTTCTTTAGCTTTAATCATCCTACTCATTTGGTTATAATCAAAACTGAGGTTCTCTGTGTATTCGAATCCTTGGAGATATCTATATGTCCATCCTTTTGGTTCTCCCATTGAGTTTGAACTCTCTAAAGAGTCTAAACATCCAGTGCTCTTAAGCTAGGACATGTGACTACTGCCAGTCAAAACCAAGTTAATAACCTAGAACGTATTGCAGCAGCTAAGGAGTTTAGCCAATGTATGTTTTAGAAACAAAATATAGCCTATTAAATTGTACCTTATGGGTCGATTGCTTAACTTTGTTTCTTCAATTGGTGAATGAATCAGGTTGAAGCTATATGTCTTGACTGAACTAGTTAGAAAGTTATAATCCTATAGTTCAGCTGGTTTAGCGTGATAGATATTTAGCTGTTGGGACAAGAATTATTCCGAACTTGTAATCTGTACATCGTTATGATGGGAAGGCATCGAAAGTCCTAACTACGATTGAAGACTAAGACTAAGCCATTGATTAGTACTAGGAACAGCATAAAAACCTTGAAAAACACGGAATTAAAAGTATATCTTTCTAGTGAAGCATGAGCGGTAGTTCTGGTTGCAAAAGATACATGTCTAGAATAGTTGTACCAAGTCATTATGTTTTTCTTTGGTTGCAAAAGATACATCGTTA
>JAULKK010000001.1:2238439-2249683 GCA_032355705.1 Rubia peregrina | reverse complement strand
TTCAGATTTTACAAGGTCATTTTTGCACTTTCAAACAACTTATAGGCTTAAAAACGCACTTCACTCTAATACTTATATACCAATTCAAACTTAGGGTCCAAATTAGGAAGTTTTAACTAAATGAATAGTTAAATTGAAGCTTGAAATGAGACGGGGAGAGTATTAGAGTTAAATCATAACTTACGAATACATTTATAAAAAGTCAAATAAATAAATGGCAAAGTCTGGGAAAGATCGTCTTTTCACGATGTTTAATTAAAATAACAAAAGATAAAAGGTTTTAGTTGCAATATTAAAATTTAATTGTACAACGTGTGGTAGTCATAAAGTTTATAACCCGATTCATGCAACCCGAAAATTTTATTTTGATTTATTCTAATTTACACTTTAAACATTGGTCTTTCCATGACTTATGAAAATACCGTCTTTCAAGAGACAAGACTCTTCTATATATATCATAGGAATTTGATCACGGAAATAACTTCCCATGAAATAGAAATATGGCAAGAATTACATTCCCACATAAACAAACTATTCCTAAGAAATATTTTCCCCTTCCGAGACAATAAAACCAAATCTTTCATATTATTAATTAATTAATTACTCTAGCACATCAAAATCAATACTAGAAAAAGAAAGAAAAAGAGAAATTGGGTCACGTCTCTCTTCTCGATTGATGATCTTCGACACTGAATCTGTCGGCTTCGTATTTCTTCCGCACTTCATTTCTCTAAATCACAGAGACTAAAAATCATTTGGACTTCGAGCTAATCACAAAACAAGGTACTATTCAGAGTCGTGATCCCCTGTGATTCGTGTGATTCTCTCTTCAAGAGCGTAGTCATACTTATCAGCAGTTGAAAGGAGGGAGCTCGAGTTAGGAATCTGAAGAAATTATTGTTTTTCTGATGTGGGGGTTTCCTTTTGTTTATGATTTCCATGTAAATGGTTTTCTTTTCCTGCTATTCGTTGTAGAAAGCCTTGCTTTTTAGTTTGATCCGTTGCGTCTGGCCAGAGTTTTGTTTTGTTTTGTTTTGTAGTGAAGAAGAAGAAAACAGTGGAATGAGTATTATGTTCATTATGATTATGTATTCTTTTGTAGTGTTAATTGTGTTTGGATTATGTGTATGCAGCATTTTGTATATCATGGCAAGTTTGGGGAGAAAGGGGTTGGCTGATGGTGCTCTGAACATCCCAGATGGAGGAAACGTCAAGTATGATTTTGATTTGTTTGTGATTGGTGCTGGAAGTGGTGGGGTTCGTGCTGGCCGTTTTGCTGCTACTAATTCTGGGGCTAAGGTTTGTCTACACTCTACAGCTTGTATTGGAGTGCAAGATTGTTTTATTCAAATTACACATGCGTATTGATGCTTTGGAATCCTCGTTAGTCTTGCATTTTTATGCCTCAACTTTGTGTGTCTACCTTTTAAGTTGTCTTGTGAGCTTTGTTACTTCGGTCTGCATGATATTAATTTGTTTTAGGGTACATTGTAAGGTTATATGGTCTCAAAAGCTTACGTATATAGTTTTTATTTCAATGCCTTATGACTGCTTTATTAATAGTTATACATTAAGAAGTCCTATATCGTCTACATAATGAATGAATCAGGTGCTTGTAGTGATTTTCTCTTCTAATTGTATGTTTGAGCATCAGAGACTTTTGCTAGGCACATGAAATAATTGCTTGAACTTAAATTTCCGAGCTCTGGATTGGACTTTACTACTTTTGATAATTAGTAGGAAATCGAGTTGGTGTAGTTCTGATTGCCTAATTGGTTTCTTATATTCCACAATGGAAGGAATTTGTGAGTACTTATAGTCTGACATGAGTCCTCGCACTGCATAGCTACTATTGCGTCTTGCGTAACCTATCTGTACAATTATTTCTGTACTGTTAGATCTACATCTTAATATCAGGCTTTAAGCCCAGATTGGATATATTTCGGTCAGTGGTAATAAACTCTTCTTTTTTTTAGGTTGCGATATGTGAACTTCCATTTCACCCAATCAGTTCAGAAACTATTGGAGGAGTTGGTGGAACGTAAGTAATGAAAATTGTTACCCCTGGTGATAATTAGCAATTTTGGGTCTTTTTTTGTAAACTCTTACCTGTTAGGCTTCAAGTTGCGTGCTTTGATATGGACATGTTAGCTGATTCATTTTAATATTATTCTTTCATACTTGAATGGACTGTAACCTTAATTGGGATACAGTATTCTGCCAATAGCTATTTCAATGTAATACCCCAGTTGAATGAACTTGTTTAGGACTTGATAGTTACTGTTGTTAGCTGCTCCAATAGGATCTCCCAGAATCTTCTTTGGCATGACATGTGGTGGTACAGGTGTTGCGTTGCTCAATTGCTCTTCTAAATCTTCTTCCCAATGTTTGTTCTGATGAATAGAAGATTGACTTAAAAGCCATGTGACAGTTTATCTTGTGAACTGTAGCTAAAGTATGTCCCATTTTGGATGAAAAAAAATACTACATATCCTTGTTCCTTTTCCTCAAAATTTGACTTCTAACCACAATCTTGTAATGTCTCTGTGAACCAAATCCTCATTTGCAAGTCATCCCTTCCTAAGGGTTATTTTCTCCTTTTGCTTGTATTGAAATTTAATCATAACATATACTTAACTCCTTACGATATTCTCGTTAGTGATTGAGAGTTTCGTAAGAATGGTAGCCATACCTGTTTAATTTCAGCTGCATTACAGTGTAATTGATGGTAGGAAGTCTTCGTGTTTTATATTGACTGATACTCTTACAGGTGTGTGATTCGCGGGTGTGTGCCTAAGAAGATTTTGGTCTATGGAGCAGCCTTTGGGCCTGAACTTGAGGTGATCATATGACTGCTGAGAAGGGAAAAGATTATGTACATTTATATGTGCAGTGTGTCAGTTTCGAGTTAAGGCAGTTATACAGTAGAGTTATACTTTATTAAATGTGGTAATCCGAAGGCAGTTATACAATAGAGTTATACTTTACTAGGGGTTCTCAACACTAAAGCATCTGTTGGGTCTGAATGTATGGTTAACATAAAAGGGAAAAGATTATGCTTATACATTTGCAGTGCATATGTTTTTGAGTTAAGGTGGTTGTACAATAAATTTGTAATTCGTCAAACATTGTGCTGTAATAAATTTCAGCGCATACGTTGAGAGTTCTTATTGCCATGTCCTAGTAATGCATGTTGAAGTATTTTCTTCCTTGTCATTCATGTACAAGTAACCTTTGTTATTTGCTTCAAGTAATTAGATTTCCTCTGATCCCTTTTTGAAACTCAATTTATAAAAAGGCTGTTTTGACTTTTGATTCTGTGAATTGCTACCTGTACAGGATGCCAGGAACTTCGGATGGGAGTTAAATGAGAAAGTAGACTTCAACTGGAAGAAGCTTTTGCATAAAAAGGTTTGAGATGACAATATTAGTTATTTCTTTCCTGTTTAGAGCAGTAATTAAGTAGCTTTAGCCCAAATCTTAGCTGAATCACACTCGTCTCTTGGATATTATCATAAACTTGCAGCGGGTAGCATTGAAAATAAAAATTGTATTATGAGGTTGTTTTCTCTCGCTTAACCCACTCTATCTGTTTCTTTGCATGCTTGACGTGCATTTTGTCGAGTTTTTTTACTGTTCACGAGCTGTGCTCCTTATTCTGGATGCTTGGTTCTCACTTATTGTACAATGTTATGAGAACCACAAATAAGAACTGGCATTAAAACAAGATCTGTGCTCAAAGTGCTCTGAGTTGTCTATGTCCAGTTGATATGAAGTCTCTGTTTGGGTTTTAGAGGCTCTAGAATTTAAAATTACTGGTTGCTAGCACTATCAACTTGCTAGTTAGAGCTGCCAAGATCAAGAGCTTTGGTGTAGGATTTGCTTCCAAGCAATATTAATACTTGCACATTTTAAAATAGTTGCATTTTCTTGTTTTCAGAAGGATTACTGGAGATCAATCCATGCTTTCAATGCTAAAAAAGCCTTTTAGCTATATCTAAATTTTTTCTACTGAAAGTAGTTCTCCTCAACCGGCTTAATTAGAAGTTAGAGGGTTCACTTGTACTCTATGCTTTGCATATTATTGAATGCTATCAATTTGTTTTGTCTACCTTGGTAGCTTCTTACCGCTTGTTCCAATCATGGGCTCTTTTGTTGGTGGTATCGTTAACCGTACTAAGATTATGCGTTACTTTATCTTGCCTTTTGTGCAGACAGAGGAAATAGTCAGATTAAATGGAATATATAAGCGCATGCTTTCAAATGCTGGAGTTAAGCTCTTTGAAGGAGAGGGAAAGGTTGTTGGCCCACATGAAGTTGAAGTAACGCAACTGGATGGGACCAGAATTACCTATTCAGCCAAGCATATCCTGATAGCTACTGGCAGCAGGGCTCAACGTCCGCCTATTCCCGGTCACGTATGTGTGATTTTTATCTACTACTTTAGTCTATGGTATATCATGAGCTCATTGCTCAAGGAGCTCATCTTTAAGGGCACTTCTTTAGTTCAGCCTTGAAATTTTCACTTGTGTCAGTTCTCACTCTTTTGTGATTCATTTCTTATTCAACTCTGGTTGCTATCGAGATGTTTTATGAAGCTATTGGTTGTGATTACTTTTACTCCTTTCTAATTTGATCAGTCATTCCAGCTGCGCCGAAGTGTGTGATTCTCTCTTTTGGATCATTATCTCCCATTTATATACTGCTGTATCTTGTCTGCTAGTAATTAGTATGTCATCGAGGAAATGGTGGAGTATTATCAGTTTCGACTAATGCGATTCCTTTATGCACTCGTTGGCTATCTTTATTCTCCTTTTGTTTTTGTGCTGTGGGTTATGCATTTTTTTATATCACTTTTCTTATGGGTGCTGTATGCTCTTGAAATAGGAGTTAGCCATTACCTCTGACGAGGCTTTGAGCCTGGAGGAATTGCCTAAGCGTGTTGTGGTACTTGGCGGGGGGTTAGTTGCCTTTATTTATGCTTGCTTAGCATGTTGGACTTCCACATTCAGTCGTGTGACACATTTCTGTTTAGCTTAGCTTGTTGGACTTAAGTTTGACTTATTCAATTTGTTTTATGTTAGGTATATTGCTGTTGAGTTTGCTTCAATATGGCGTGGCATGGGTGCATCGGTTGATTTATTGTTCAGAAAGGAACTGCCATTGAGGTTAGTAAGTTTTGTTTATTTTCTCTATTGAACTTCTAAAGTGATGCTTTATTCTCTGAACAAATAGTGCTCAGTTATGTTGCACCTGATAGTAACTTCGTTTAACTGTTGATACTTTCAAAATCTCATCTATATGGCTGAAAATCCTGAGATTTTGGGATCTATATAAAACCTTTCTGATACGTTCGTTTGTATATAGCTTGGATACCAACAACTTGTATCAGAATTTATCATAAGTTATTTAATCAGTTATCCATTAGGAAGCCATCTGCCATCTCATTGATTTGTCCAATCTGGTCTCTATGATTCAATATATTCCATTTAGGTCTGCACTATATGGCTGTAATGCATAGGGTGTGTTTGGTGGAGCTGTGCTTATTAATAAAACTGACTTATTTTAAAAGTAGGGGGAGATCTGCTTCTACTTTCCCCCAAAAATGGCTTCTGCTTTTAAAATAAACAACTTTTTAGAAGTTTACCAAACACTAATAGCTGCTTAGCCTATAAGCAAAACACTTATTAGCTCTGCCAAACACACCCATATTCTTTTTGCATAACTTTTCTTGGAATTGGTTGGTTAATGCATTTGATTTAGTACATATAATTTTGCTTTGGTTGGTATGTACTCCTCATGTTGCCCTACACATTTTGCGAATGCAGAGGTTTTGATGATGAGATGCGGGAAGTAGTAGCTAGAAATCTGGAAGGCAGGGGAATACGTTTGCATCCTCAGAAAAACATTAAGGAGGTTCTCTTAGCTGATAAAAATGTTCTCATGCAATTAAATTATCTGAAGTTGAAGAAAGAAAAGCAGTAGTGTCTTTTCAATACTACTCTTCTGGTAACGAGTTTATACGTAGTTAGTCATACTTGTTTGGTCCTTTGTTTTTCCAGGTGGTTAAAACAGATGATGGCATTAAAGTTCACCTAGACAGTGGAGAAGAATTAATTGTAGATGTTGTGCTCTTTGCAACGGGTAACTGTTAAAATTACTTAACATATCAGCGTATTTTGTCCTTTAGCTTCTGTGTAAGTTTAACAATTGAAAACAATAATAATATATCTGAAGGGAAAAGGCCAGTGTATGATTATATTGTTCTTCATAACCTGTCTTCCACCTTAAAATTAGTTAAATTTATTGTAGATTGATCTATATGTTACTTTTTTCCTTTACATACTCATTATGTTAATTTTATTATTACAAATAATCAAGCCACGTGAGATGCCTTCTGAGACATATTCTATTCTGCAATGAGTCATTTGTAAATTCCATTTTGTTTTGGTCACAGTGTGGGGTTAATGTTGACCAATAGGATATCTTTTTTATCATACCTGCATAGATTTTAAAATTTTGAACATCTTTAGCAATGGAGTCTGAGATACGCACTCCTGTGGAAATATCAGGGGCCTTATTGGTAGAAAGTGTCTGGGTAAAGCCTGCCTGATGCAGTCTATGGGTGCAACAGGAATTCCTGAGGAATTGAATAGTAGTCTATTCAATTTTCTACCCATGTATAATATATTTTCCCCATGATCTACTTTCTAGTTGTGAGTTTTTTTCTATGGTGCAAAATAATATTTGAAACATAACCAGTCTTTATTTAGTTTGTGGTGCTTTTGGAAGCTTTGCTTACTTGTAATTAAATGCTGTTATGCTTACCCATGATTATCATTCTTGATTGCAGAAAAGTAAACCCTCCCGAACATAGATTAAATTTAATCCTGAAACATATTTGACTGTTTTTTCTGCTCGTTAGGAATGATATCTACCAGTAGCTTGTAGGCTTGCTTTTGATGTTTGTGCAACAAATTCCCTAGCTCTCCCATATTGTCTCTGCTTGATCCACATTGCCAAACTCACATAGTGGGATAAAGGCTTAGTTATATGTTTCTCAGTTTGATGAAACTCTGTTTTAATTACTGTGGTCTTAGTTGGTGTAGCACTAATCCTGTAGATAAAGGCTTAGTTATATGTTTCTCAGTTTGACGAAATTCTGTTTTAATTACTTTGGTTTTAGTTGGTGTAGCTCTAATCCTGTAGATTTTTATACCCTGGCGCATGTATGGAGCATCTGAAGTTGTGTTCCTTCCTTTAACCCCTTTTTGAAGTTAATCTGTTTATAACTTTTCTGGTGATTTCAGGTAGGGCTCCTAACTCTAAAAGGTTGAATTTGGAAGCTGTGGGTGTTGAACTAGATCAAATTGGAGCCATTAAGGTTAACCTTCGTTTACTCTGCTGTCCTTTCTCTTCCTTTATGTTGGAGGTCTAGAAGATCTTGTGAAATTTGGATGGGATAACTTTTATTTCTAGATTAACTTTTGCCTGACATCCATGTTATATCTGGATACTGTTTTGGTCCAGTCTTTACTGATTGAGTAATTTAATCAATTAGCTGATGTTCCTTGCAAAAATACTTGTAAACATGCTCATTTTTATTGCTTGGAAAACTATTGGGACGAGATTATCATTCTTAAAACAGCAGTTCAGTGATTTCATTACACTGCATCTGCTATAATAGGCCTTGAAGTGTGGCAACTTGGTGCAGGACTAGCTGGTTTGTCTAGTATGCAAATTATGTTGCTTTCCAAGCTACATAGGTTACTTATATCCCCTATTCATAGACTGAGCAATTTTGCATTCCATGTCTTTGCTACTGAGCTACTGTACTTGATTGACCGCTGCCTCGTATAATTTGGTACATGGATTTCATTAACTGAACTTGTATTGCTTGAATTCTACTTGGACTGAATAGCAGATTTTTCACATTTTACGAAGTTTGGTTCATGTCTGATGTTGAATTTGAAAGTTCACCTCTGCCAATTCAATAATTTCTCACAGTTGACTTTAATTTTTTTTGTCGCATTTTTCTGGAGTAGGTAAATGATTATTCACAAACAAGCATACCTAGCATATGGGCTATTGGTGATGTTACAAATCGAGTCAATCTTACTCCTGTTGCCTTGATGGAAGGAACTTGTTTTTCGGTATGTTTACTATACTAGATTGGCATCTGGCGTTAATTTCTCAAGTCACAACATGTTGTGATCTTTAACTCCATGCTCCCATATTGTAATAATTTTTGTATGATGATTTTATATTTGCCTGCAGAAAACAGTTTTTGGTGGACAGCCCACAAAACCTGATTACGACAATATTCCTTGTGCTGTCTTCTGGTATTAGCTCCTTTTCTGTGAGCTTTGTGTTCTCATTCTTTTGATGGTCCCACTGCTTCTATAGCCAAGCAACTTCTTGCTACTATTATAATCTAACTTATCGGGGGCTTTAGGGTGATTATTCAAGATTGTGTAAGCTGATTGCTAAATGATTAAGATGACATATTTATTATCAATCCTGTCAACAAAAAAAAAGAGAAAAGAAAGAACTTTGGGTTATTAGTTGTACTTTTCTCTATCTGCATTTCTGCTGCTTGCCAAATTCCAAGTATTGGAAGGCATTTTTCGTTAGATTTTCTCTACAGAGGTGCTTGTAATTATCAACTATTAAAGCACTGTCAGC
This sequence comes from Rubia peregrina, assembly GCA_032355705.1. Lineage (NCBI taxonomy): Eukaryota > Viridiplantae > Streptophyta > Magnoliopsida > Gentianales > Rubiaceae > Rubia > Rubia peregrina. The sequence continues at coordinate 2,240,998 of JAULKK010000001.1, read as the reverse complement.
GCAGATTGAGCACGAAAGAGATTCCTCTGACATATAATTATTTTGTTGCTGAAACTTATCTGAATCATACATTTCAATTACTTTGTTGCTGCTCTGTGTTATTGCCATTTTGTTTCATAATGTATGCTAGTATTTCACTGATGTGTTTCTTATTCTTTTGATGGTCCCACTGCCTATAGTATTTTAACCTCCGACCTATTGGGGGACTTTTGGGTGATCATTTACGATTTTATGTAAGCTAATTGCTAAATGATGTAGATGACATATTACTATCAATCCTGTCATCTTAAAATATCCTGTTAACTTTAAATATTACAGTTGAGTTTCTTATTTCAGTTTCTCTTGCTCCTTTGCAATGTATTTTAATGAGATTCTTCAAGATGGATTTGATTTTGACCTTTTCATTTACCTCAACAGCATACCACCACTCTCTGTGGTTGGACTCAGTGAAGAGCAGGCTAAAGAGAAAGCCAAGGGTGAACTGAAGATTTTCACATCAACTTTCAATCCAATGAAGAATACAATTTCAGGGTACGATGTGAGCATATGTAGCTCATGTTTTATAATGGTCTGGGGGTGGTTAGGATTCTCTGTTGCTGTCTCATGGCTAAATAATCAAGTCTATGGCCAAAATTTTGAAACAACACTTCTTGGAGTCCGTTAATATTAGCGAATCTGATTGTTTTCTGCACAGATATAAATAGCATTAAGTTACGAATAGTGCTTTGGAAAATAAGATTGTTCTCTAACATTGACTTCCTCTTTTCGTAGGCGACAGGAGAAATCAATCATGAAACTGATTGTCGATGCCGAGAGCGATAAAGTTCTTGGAGCTGCCATGTGCGGTCCAGATGCTCCTGAAATCATGCAGGTGTGACCTCCTGTTCAATGTGCTTGTTCAAGTAGAAGATAAACACATCCCTGTTCCCATTGTTAAACTTCAGTCTCTTCATGTTTTTCATTTCTCTGGACATTGCTGCATTTTTCGTACATATTGTAGAGGATTGATTTGCAGAAATAGTTTCTTCTCATGTTGGGTTTCTAATAAAAGTCGATGAAGCTGTTTTGCAAGTTAAGGGACCATTTATGAAACTACGTCTACCCAACTGTCATAAAGATCTGATGTAGAAAGTTTTAACATATCCAATATATCCATTGCAAATGTTGGGTCTCAGGAGGGTAAAATGTATGCATTCCTCCCTCTACCCTGAGAGGTAGAGAGGCTGTTTCCGTGTTTATTGTTTGTGACAACTATATTATTGAAACATATTTGCAGCATAGTTCAGGCTTCCAACCCTTTGTAACTATTCTCTGGGAACTGCATAATTTCTGTAGCTATTTTTGGTAGATTATAATTTTAAGGATTCTCAATACTAAAAGTAATAATTGGGACTTTGTGGCAGGGTATTGCTATTGCACTCAAATGTGGAGCAACCAAAGCGCAATTCGATAGCACGGTAAGCTTGTTTTCTACTAATCAATTCTCATTCTTTGATGTAATAGTTGTGTTGCTGCAACTTTAGTATATTGTAAATTGTAGTTGGATCTGGCTGAACTTTCTTGCGTTTAATCCGCGTGTCTATAGCAGACTGGATTCATTTAGCTTTTCTCTCATTTTCAGGTCGGCATACATCCTTCTGCAGCAGAGGAGTTCGTTACCATGCGTACAGAGACCAGGCGTGTTCCTGCTCCTGGTAAACCAAAGACAAATCTTTGAAAATAGCTTTACTGTAAGGAGAACAGTCGTCCATCTGTTCTTCTCGTAGCAGTTCTTGAGATTTTGCTGGAGCTGAGTTCAAGTGAAAGCATCAGTATTATGAATCTTTGCAAAATTTCATGAAGTCGGTTGATAATCGCAGATACAGATACCAAGCTTCATGTTTATGAATAACTTTTTAAGTTGGTTATCAGTATTTTTTTTATAAAAAATAAAACCCCCAATGGTGGGGGTGTAATAGACTAGGGCCCCAACCTATAATTGTGCTTTGGCACATTCAGTGTGATGCAAAATGAAAAAGGCAGAAACATTTGGAGATGATGCCTATGCATTAGAGCAGTAGATGTGTTTCCAAAGAGTGTAATCTCCACCCAATGTGTTAATTACACTCGTTGGCCGGACATCTTTTGCTATAGATTTGTGAATTTTCGAACATATGCTGAAAAATAAGAAAAGTTGGCGAACACTCAAAATGAATCTGAATCTTTGCTGCATTTTAAACTAGTGTTTGAGAATCTCTCGAGGTGATTCTTTTAGCCTTGTTCCCAGCTCATTACCTGCAAAAGACAAATGAAAAAGAGCAGCAGATGGTCTAATAACATAATCTAATCGAAGCATGTTCATTTTGTCCTAACTCTTTAATTTTCTCAAGTCAATTGAAAGTGTAAGGCCTTTCAGGTTCCTTGCTCTCGAAACATAACTTCGCTATAGCATCCGCAGGAAGATTGGTTTGTCTAAAATCATGCATAATCTGATTTCCATTTGGATCAGTAGAAGCTGAAAAAGATGGATTATATAGTTCCCATGGTGCCTTGTCTAAATTTAAAACTGGGTTTCTAGCA